>JANBPK010001047.1:0-124226 GCA_027579435.1 Candolleomyces eurysporus
GGGCCCTGAATAGAGATAAGAAGGCTGGCCACCATGCGCGGGCTGAGCAGCCGACGAGGAAGAGAGGGGGTCGACCTGGGTGTGCCAGCGGGGGAGATCGAAAGATTCGTTTGGGGTCTTGCATGTAGAGTTCAGATTCGGACATGCTTTAAGGGCAGCTGATCTAGAATTGAATGGGCTGCGTGCACAGCGCCCGAGAGCCGTTCTGCAGCGTTGAAATGGAGCGCTTGGGGTGGCAGGGACGACGAGAGGGAGGTGGGACGATGAGCAAGAGGAGGGCAGCAGCGACCAAGTGGGCAGTGGTCGAGCTGTAAGAGTCACTTTGATCTCGAAACGGCATTTAGCGCGTCTGCCCTGGCCACACACGATGCATTTCATTTCATTTCTCTCTACTATTCTAGTTCCTTCAGGGCCTCTACAAGACCGCGCTCAGCGTCCAACAGCAGTTCCTGGCCCTGTCCAAACCCAACCACCGCCGCAGGGAAATCCACAGACAAAAATATTTGTTTCTTGAACCGCCTCGCTGAAAGCCGCCACTTGAGATTATCTGTCATCTCGGCTGATAACCACCACGCATTTCTCACCTAGTCTCTGGGCCATTGGCAGGGCAACATCTGTGCTTGCAGATCGGAACAATGAGGTCGCAGAACCCACAATGCCTGGCTGATCGCAGGGCTCGTGAATACCGCCGCAATCATCTCAACAAGGGCAGGCTTACCGGTCTCGGGGGCATCGCTACAGCCCAGTCTTTGCATAAGTTTCCCTGTGCAACGACTTGTTCCTTATCCTCTGGGCCACCCTCGCTAATGCCCACCCACAGCATGTACGAATCGACCAGCTGTGTCACCTGCAATACTAGTCCGGGCAAGGCGGCTTTGCTGGGCGCCAGATACCTTGTTGAGATGGCGATCGGTTGTGCTACTGTTGTGCTAGTGTCGGACATGTTGTCTGGATTATGGACCCACGATATCCAGATATCGTTTGAGGACAAGCTTGTATTTCAGTGGTCTATGCGTCACGGGGGTCGTCCTAGGCCATCAGACGCCTCTTCACTACATCACCTCTGCAGCCATGCCAATCCAAGCGCGCCTCACTCCTTGATTTGACCAAGGCCGACTTTACGATACATTATAGCCAGCTTTCTAGAGGAGTCGCGTCGGGCCCTGGACCCTGCCGATTCTAGGGGATTGCTTGGCGGTATGCATTTATTTGTTCAAAAGAGGCAAATGGGGAATACTGACAAATAGCCGTTAGCTGGGGATGAGGGATCGACTGTAGCTGAAACTCTCTCTTCCCAACCGCCATGCATCCAAGTCAGAGCAGCGCAATCCAGTTTGGAGACAACGGAGAACCTCAGTGCTATCATGGTCGACCGGCAAAATTGCTCACCAGTTACACTTCCACAAACCCAAACAGGTCAATGTTCATCCCTTCGAGAACAGAAGCGATACTTACTGTGCATTGTCTTTAGGTCATTTTACTGTTGCTCAATGCCAAGGGACAATCCGGAAAATTGCAAGTTTTTTCGTGAGTTTGAGTGCCCTGGACATCCAGCATTCTGATTCACTGCGATGGCTGATAAATCTTGCAGAGTGGAAAGATCATATCCTCCCAGTAGAAGGAAGTCCTGGATCCCCACCTAAACCTTACGGGAACACTCCTTCAGGTGGTCCTACTACTTCCGCCTCGTCCACCAGAAAACGGGACATTGACACGCGAGAGGGCGTAGATTACTCGCTGACTCCTTCTCAAAAGCGTCAGAGGATCATCCAACAGGAGCTTTCTAGGATGACCCCCTCCGGTTCATCCACTGAAAACCGGGATAACGACATGTGGGAAAGCGTAGATCATCCGCTGACTCCTTCGAAAAAGCGTCAGAGGATTATTCAACAAGAGCTTTCTAAACTCCACAAGCCGAGTCCCTCAAATGGCTTCAGGTGAGTGCATCTCCGAGCTTCACGTAACTCGCGATCCCCGTCTCTAGTTCCATTCTATCAACTTCATGTTATAGTCTTATTTGGGCTCTCTTCAACCGTTCTAACATCTTTCCTCAACCCTATGCCTCATGCCGTTCTGCCTCTATTTAATCCATCCTTTAATGTGTCCAACTAAGTATCTATATCATTGACTGACGTGGTTCTTGCAGACGATCAGCTTCTTCCGAAGTGGAGCAGCGAAAGCCTTTCGGTGGCGCCATGGCAGCTTCGCAGCCACCATCTACCCCCGCAAAATGGTCTGAAAGGACTAATTACGATGGGGGAAGATCACATAACGCCCAATCAGCCGCTGGGTTGACACATAGCGGAGTGTCTCACCCTATCCCAGGCAGCCCAGGTGACCCCTTCACTCAGTTTGACGACGATGATTGGGACATGTTGTTGCCTCCTCCGAGTCAAGCTCCCTCGTCGCAACAAACTGCCTCCCAGGGTATGGGGTTGCGAGGATCCCATATTCTCGGATCCCCTCCCCCACTCCCGAGTCCACTTTCAAAACATCCGAGGGCTTCGAATGCGGTTGACAAGATGTATCCTGGCAGTAGTGAAACCTTGGTGAGTTGGCTATTTTATTTGCTTTGCTTCCCCCGTCACTCACCATTGTATCGTCATTCTTTGCCGTTACTGATCGCACCCTTTTTCAACGAACAATACGATACTAGGGTGAGCATGCGAACATAACGCCTGTCGCAAGGAAACTGGACTTTGGTGTCCCTTCTCCCTCCCAAGGGGATTTTACTCTCGAGGAGATCGACCAAATGATCAAGTACAATCTGGAGCAAGCTAACGACAACGAAAAAGTGGCGAGGACATACCGCGAGAACGCAAAATGCCTGGAAGGTCTCAAAGCACACGTCGAAAGGCTCGAGCGAAAGAGGAAGGCGGCGGAGCAACGCGCTATGTGGCAAGCTGATCATATTTCCAAACTCATGAAAGAGATCGAAGAGTGAGCGAGCATTCAATCTTCATCTTCTTTCCACTTCCTCTGTCCTTTTCGTTGCTATCCCCTTTTCTTGCTTTCCGCATTGACTGACGGTTGGCTTGTCATTTGTATAGGCTGCGAAAGAAGTAGGGCGCCTTCTTCCAGGAGATAAGATTATTAAAACGGTCTTCTTCTCTCTCTCCGTTCTAATGCTGACAGGCCCGCGCGATTACTGCGGTCCNTTTTGATTGTGGTGCTTTTCTCCACATTCGAGCCTCTGTTCTACGTTATGTTACGCTTTTCTTATTCCATCTTCTGTCGCTTACTTGTAGCTTATTCTCCCCGTAGTATTAGGGTATCGTCGAGTATATTTATTATTCCCTCGCTGTCATCCTCTCTCCACGCATGGCCCCGGTCCTCAGAACTGAATTGAGGACGCAACCTTTTGGTTCCGTTGACAAATTTCAAGGATATGCCTAGGTTGACGCGAGAACGGGCATCAACCAACTGTACAACGACCGTCTCTGCGCTACCGGCTCTGAATGTCGTACAACTTCCAGACGCGCTCGGAAATTAACATCGGGGAAATATTTGCGGGGTTTTTGGCCGACGACCTGGAAAAGCGTAATGCATTTGACGAGACTTGACGTCGCATGTCCCGTACAGTGACCCACCTGCAAGGTGACCAGCAGGGAGCGGTCGCGGTCGCATTAAACTCCTCCCGAGTGAATATGCGAGAAATGAAATTATGGAATATTCTACGATAATTTAAAGAGGTTATGTACGTGCCGAAGGACGTTCCGGGGTCACTTGGCGTACTATGGGTCTATCACCTGAATGTGGACTGAATACAATCTGCGATCCTTCATCATACCAGGAGTATGAAGATAGATATGACTGTATTGACCGGAAGCTCCGTCCACATGACCCTAGATTCTATGATATCCTACCATGGTTTTACAAATGTTTACTACCCTCTACGAGCCAGACAGGCGCTGTGGAGTCCGTCGTAATGGACCTGGTGGCTCCGGGATCAATATCAAGTAGCTTTGGTAAGGTACGTTATGTAGTCAGATGCGGAGAGCTTCGAAATCGAAGGATCCAAACCCCTCTCTTTCCAGCTGGTAAAGAACTCCGTGTCGATTCTCAAATCGAACTCAGGAAGCTGAATAAATGTGGTCCGCAACTTCTCTTTTCGTCACGGAGGATATGATGCGGATGAATCAGTGAGATGGCCTCGAACTCTCCAATCCAATTGAAAACTGCCTTTGCTGGCCTGGTGCTCATCTGTGATTGCAGCTATGTTTCGATCCCGAAATGTTGCCCACTCTTCTTCCATTCGTCTGCCAAGTCAGCCTGATAGTCTAAGTCTAACGGGAACTACCGTAAAATGTTTTTTTTTGTTGTTTGAAGGGGTTCAAGGGTGCGATTTGGCCAGGCATTGTGCAGGCGCTATGGACTGACGAATTCAGACCTCCGAAATGGAGGTCCCGGAGGCGGTATTTCAAACCGGAATCGCTTAGCAGCCCTGGAAATTCTTGACAGAACGAGGGTTTGCAGCGGATATTTTACTTCGCGGTTCTGTTTTCGGCAGGTACAGAGGAAGAGGGAGATTAGCATCTTGAGTTTAGAGAAAGCCTGAGGAAGGTCCCACCTAACGGGGCCTCTGTGACGTTTCTGTTCACAGCAATCTTACGTTACCTTCAAAACCTCCACCGACCTCATAGAACGCGACAACCATCCTTTACTAATTTGTGCATCCTTGTATTCTGCTGCGAGGCACCACCATCGCTTGGTGAATTGTGAAGCAACCGGGAGGCTGAAACATTGGACCCTGAGGGCTCCTGAGCCGCTCCCTGGATGGTCGCGTTGCATATCGCTGATCACGATCGACCCACCACCAGTTTCCTTGGCGGTCCCGTCTCCCGTAGTAGTGCAGGGTTTCGACTCAATTGGACGGCCCCTGCGGCATGCGTTGGGCACATGAGTGAAAATAACTTTCCGCAACCATAAAAAGTTAGAAAAAACGGCCCTTAGTGTTACAGACCCAAAGGACCAAAAGCCACGCGAGATTTGTCCCTTTTTGTGGGGCATCAAAGACGAGGTTTGACGAGGCTCTGGATTTTCCTTAAGTTTCTTTCTAGACTCCCACTCACGTCGTCCCTAGATGGTGTGTGGCGATCTTGCAGCAGATTCGGGTGTCATGAGATCTATGTTGCGTTGAACGACTGCACCTCGACCACGCGAAGCCCACGCGAGCGGCTCGGCTTTAGCACCTCGTTATGGTTTGGTGCAGTTGATTTGGCGGTGCGCCGCATGATGGGGTCGATCATGAACGGCGGGTCTTGCAATGCCATTGGTGCTTGCTTTGTTATCGCGAAAATTTGGGCAAAATTTACGAGAAACACAAGAGAGTCGGTGCGATATTTCGCGTCCCCTGACTTGTTTTAACCACCGCCTTTTGGTGATTACAATGCACCACTGCGGGAGCGAGATGGGAGGCGAGTTGCAACCTAGTCCCGGTGATCTAAGTCCAGTCGTGAGTCCTCCGTAAATTATGGGAAGGGTCGGTGAGACGGTGATTGAACGCTTGGAAGTCTGCAGTACCCATTTTTGAGAGAAAAAAGGAACAATTTAACTGGAACTTAAGCGTTCAGGAAAATGCGAAAGAAAGATGGGGAAAACGGTGAATAAAATCGGTTTCTCCGGTTAGATTTGCATCCCTCTTTCCATTGGCACCTCTCACCCTCGGAGCCAGAGTCGGCCGCGAGTCTGAGGGCTATCGGCCGTCGGTTAGTATTTACACCCCTTTTTATTGAAGACGAAGAGCGACCGACGCTAGGCGGCCCGGGCGCTCTCTGCTAGCGCGGCCTTGAGAAAAAAAACTGCTCTCCACTCTATGTCACTACCCCACGCCATTGGAGACGACGAAGGAACCAAATGCCTTCCAATACATTCGCTTGACTGATTGTGGAGGTGTCAAAGTCAAACGACGAGTACGACACCGCTCGTTATCTTTATAAATTCGAACTCCTCAGACTTTGAACTTTCGAGGCTCGGGGCTCGGAGACAGAAAAGCTCCTCAAAGCACACTCGTGATCAGTTCTCGAGGCCGTCTTCTAATTGGAATCGTATTCTAAGAGGCATACGATGTCCTCCATGTGATGAACTGGGCCAGATTGATGCAGTACATAGACGATCTTAGATGTCTGCACCGAAGTACGGCCATAAGACTTGCAATAAGTTACTATTTTGGCATACCAAGGCCACGAGACAAGTCCCTCATATCATATCATCCTCCACCTTCTGATAGTCATTGACCAACTGACGTTGAGGGCCATGTGGTCGAGGAAGGGTATTGATCATGAGCAAAGGCTATCGCTATCAAGGAAACAGACGCTGCAGAATCGTTATCACCGTCTTCCAGAGTCAGAGTCAGCATCTCAATGAGTATTGACGTTTGCGATGGTATCCTAGTGTTCTGACCCTTCGTGAGACACTCGGAGACTTTTCTCGGCTGAGGCATATGAACAGTCGAGGAGACTGAATTCAAGAAACCTGAGCGTCGGCCTCAGTACACAGCGCCTTGCAGTAAGTCAGTCCCAAGTTCCTGGGACTTGAATCAAAGGCTAGATGCCACATCGCCGGCGCCGACTTGACCGCCCTTGGAAATCACTAGGATTGCCAGTTACTCGATGTTCGACATGTCACGACACTGACAGTGCCAAACAGCGCCGTATCAACCCTTGTTGGTTATGTGGTCCGTATAATTAGCCTCAAGATCGATTCACCTTCTCACATCTCGTCTCTGGCGTTCCACGGCCGCTGACATCTGTAAGTAACGACAGATGCTTCTTCGGGCGATTCGTTTGACTTTCATTTTCATCGACATCTCGTTCTCCCGCGCACCTTGCGGATGCACACAGTGCCTGACCCTCCTCACAAGCTATCACCGAATAGTAACACCGCTTCTTATTCCTAAGTTTACATGTTTAAAAGTTTGGAAGCCAAATGCAATGAATGACTCGGGTCACAATGTCACGACCAGCTGACACATATAAAGAATGTAGCTGCACTCTTGAGAGACGGATAGTCCGATACGACACGATAGAGATGGGCACGATGTAGCGAAGGGGGAGGTTGCGACCTGACTGACTGACAGGTCGGGGGAAGATGTAGTTATCCTAAATGAAGTTAAATGCGACGAAGGGATGGATGGATAGAAAAGAGATAAATGAGGTAGTCCGTTTGTAAGGAGAAAATGCCAGCAAAGAAGGTAGGTAGCTCTAACACGAGAACACTCTCTTCCACCACAGGATAAACCTGGACCACCAACTTCCTTCCCAGCCGTCGCTCCTCTGCTTAGAGCTTACCCACATAGAGCCGGTACCGAACCGGATTTGCTTCCCTTCAGCGTCATCTTCTCCTTCTTCAACGTCAGGTTGACGTGGGGGAGGGGTAGGAAAACGAGGCAAGGGACGTCTTGATACGAACGACGGGAAAAGCTTGAGCAGCTCGAGAATTTCGGGGTTGGTCAGATCAGGGGATGACCAGGTTCTCATGTACTCTTCTTGATCGTCATCGTCAAGAGTGGGATCACCTCCTAGATGACCGATAATGTCATCCCCGTAACTGGAGAAAGGGCTGGACGGTGCTTCCCCGTCAGTAGGGGTATTTACAGAGGGGGACAGTATAGGCCGGGAAACTGAAGGGGAGGCATCCAAAAAAGGATCGCTGGGGGCTCGCGCTCGCTTCGGCTGTATATTCGGGGCCGCTGACATTCTATGCGACAGTGGCTGAGAATGAGATCGACCATGAACGGCACCCAAACCCAAGTCTTTGGTGTAAGGGGAGGGGATTTTTGACGACGACACTTCTTCAAAGGCGAGTACCTACGAGTGACCAAGCGTTAATTGAGGCATACCGGCCTAACAAGTTTGCCTTACCCCTTTCAAAACGTCAATCGCTTCTAGCATGAATTCCTTGCCACTGTCGGATTTCGTTAACGAAATCCGAGGTAGGAAAACTGGAATAAGACTTACGCCGCCTCTTGGAATACAGCATCGTCGAACTCCCATTCGATCCTGTTTCTTCCTGAGCCGCCGAGTTCTTCAGGAATTACCTGCAGCCGCATGACTGCCCACAATCTATGAGGTATGAGGTTCGGAGAGTACAGAGCACGCATCACGCAGACTTACGCTTCGAAGAAAGGTTTCGTCCCAGGTAGACCCGCGGTACACCAGTTGCACAAAAACCTCTCGAAACGTTCATAACGTTCTATAACGGGGTTATCAGCACGACAGCTGGGATCTATCAGACTGTCGACTAACCTTTCACGGCGATAGGGCCACGAGGATCAGCTCTCGCATGGGCTGGGAGTGAAGCACCAGATTGTGTAGCAGCCAAGTGTGCTTGAAATTCAGCACGCCTTCTAGCATTAACCGAGCGATGATACGCAGATCTAATAGAGGCCTGAACTCGAGAAAATGATGCTTTCTGTGATGGAGGTAGGGTTGCCAGCGTTTGCGTCATAAGGGTGCCTGCCTTATCATCTTGATTGAAATACCTGACAATCATGGACAGAATATGAATCGGCTATTGCAATTTAGATGGAGTGTGGTACATACCATGCCCGACAGTATTCTGCAAAACGCTCTAATTCGCTGGGAGCGAAGCCGAGGGGAGTGGTCGACCTCATGCGAGCACTCGGGGGAGGCGTCGGCCTCCCGCTTCTCGGATGCCCATGAAATGAAGAAGAAGTAGGGGAAAGGATGCGCCCGGATCGAGGGCTCGTGGGTGGAGAGGGGAGATCGTATAGAAGGGTTTGGGAGTCCTGGTCTCTGGAACTCAATATCGTCGCCGATTTGTATGACGTTGATTCATCGAAGTGCAAAGGCGCTGGGGTTGGTCTTGTTCTTGAGTTTTGCATACGATATGAGGGACCAGACATTGTACGAAAGACTAAAGAGCCTGGTGCTCTACATCCACTAGATTGCCCGACAGAAGATAGGTGAAATTACACCAATACTGCTGTGATTGCTGTTGTCCTTGGGGATTTGGCGGGTATATAGACCCAAATGAGGATAGGGTGTACAGAGATGAAATACAGCGCCGCAGGGGGCAAGGGAACCTTGAAGACGAACGANGGGGGAAGGAACGAGGACGATGCGGGGAAAGCGTCGATGGAGTTGGCCGTCTCTCTAGCGAGTCCATCACGTGAACGCCAAGGGTCATCGCGAAGCATTGCGAGTCGTTCGAGTTGTCCTCTTCCTCCTCGCCACCCATCTTCTGAAGCTTGCGCTAGCCTTGCCATTGACCAATATCTCTTGCCTAGAACCCATAAAATCACTTTTACTGCCAATATCTGGACGCGACGGGGCCAGGAGACCGCGCGTTGGGGCTTGTTGAATTTTGCACTGCTCGATTCGGAAAGGGCATCTGAAACGTTTCTGCAATTAGGCAACTGGTCATGCTGCGGTTGGTATTTAAAGCCACGGACCTGCTCCCTCCTGCGCAACCTCGGCCTTCACTCGATGAATCTCGCAAGCCTCTCTTGCTGCAGTATCTGGTTAGAGGCACCATCCTGTTGGAATTTGCGCTATCGTTTTGCTACTGGACCCTGGCAAGGCACCCTTTACTCTGCACCGTAACCGACTCGGCTGGCGGAACTCCAATGTTAACATGAGGAAAAGTCCAGATGACGTGCTCCCTGGACACCGTCTTGCCAAGTCAAGTCTCGCGTTGCTACAATGAAAAGAGTACGTACACCTCAATTGTTAGATACTGAGCCATTTTGTCAATTTTGCCTCTAGGGTTGTTCAATTTCCTTCTTTCAAATGATCATTCCGAATCGGACGCATGTTCATTGGCCGTTCAAGCTGTCGGATGCCTGTCCGAATTACCCATGGACTATGATGTGGGTGATATTGTCCCAAACTGCAATCACTAGTGCTCCTTAGGAAGGTACGAACGGTTTATTCACCCACACCCCCATAATCTTGACGGCTCTTCACTTCTAGATGGGGGCAAGTCTATTAGAATTGTCGGACTGATCGTTTCAGCTATGAGTCCACCCTCCGCCGATGCAGAGTTCCTCGCAAGAGTTCCATCCCTGAGCCCGTCTGGTACCTCTTTGCCATCCCGTACTGTCTGCGCGGTCCTTTTTGCGTTTTGTCTCCTGCTCGATTCTGACATTATGGTGACCCTGACTTCACGAAGTGAACCTCACGGTGTCTGGCTGGCAATGGATTTTTGTCTATAAATGCTCCCCATCGGGTTACCCAGCAATGATTATTTCATTAACCAACTGATTGGACTCGGCATTGGCACAAAATTAGACCAGAAGACAAGATAAGGTTCTACACTCGGACGTAGCATGTTGGCTAGACAATCGTCCACTGATTTTTTACTGCGTTCTGGTCTGTTAGCGATATTTGATCAGCTGTCGCTTGCATTCAATCTTTTTGGGCCTGAATACATCGACAAGCTGCCCTGGATCCCCATACTGTCGGGACAAACATTGACCGTTTTCAACCACTCCTCCCAATGCAAATTCCTAACAGGCGCCGACGTCATGCTATTGCCCCAAGCCGCCGGTTTCCCATTCTCTGCACGACCCTGCCAATACAGCTCCGCGTCGGAGGCCATTGGCGGATCGTCGCTCTTTTTCGAAGAGTGGAGATTTGTGAAGGGATGCAAACTTATCTTGGCCGTGGATGGTAATCATCTTTCTGCTATCTGGGAGCATAAATGAACATATGTTGGGCATAAACCACATCTATTCCAGGCGAGACCGCGTGCTCGAGAAGGGCTATATGATGGCCAGCTTTCGCTGCGCTTCTGGGCCCTGCCTTGAATCCGATAGAATGTGCTCCGTGCCTTCTCTTCTACAGGAACTAAAGACGTCGAGAGACGCATAGGTACAGTGGTTTTGCCTTGAATCCCGTCATCTAGACCGCTGACACACTTGGTTGCCTGGCTGAGGTCGCAGAGATCATTGTGAGCTCCCCAAAGAGAGACAGTTCAGGTTTTCCGACACCCTGCTGCTAAGTCTCGTAATGACACGACACCTGCACTTCACTTGATCAATCATAGAAACTGACCATTATGTGCAAACATTTCCGTCAGAGACTACGGTTACAAGTGGGGTTTATTATCCTTGGACGAAAGCCACCGAGGTTCAAGTGATCAGTAATCGTCAGCAAAATAGTCAGATCTATTTGCCCGACGCAGAGCAAGGGCGGCTAGTTGTAGGGTACATCGGGGCGGTATGCGCTGTCTGAAACCACGCAATATAGGGGTTGGTAGTATGTTCAAGGGCGCGGCCTCGTAGATACGATGATGCGAAGAATTTGCCCGGTATATCGAGGATCCAAAAGAGGCAAGCGGGCGGGAGAAACGACCGCGGAAAATTCCGCACGGAAATCGATCTAAATCTAGTCTCCCAGATCGACGGAGAATGATGAGATCGATCTATATCCGCCGACGTAACGGCAACACCACGTTCCACAAGGTTTGCGCGCGATAACCAATCGGGCGTTTTGGTCAAGTATTCGGAGCGGGCGTTCTCCTGCAGAAGCGCAGGTGTATGCCTGTGGACGCTGAGAGGACCTGACGCTGGCGGGCCCAGAAAATAGAGTTTCCTGCTGAGTCAAGGTATTGATGAGATGCAAACACCTTTTGTTTGGGTAGAGATGCCATGCACTCGCGAGCCAAGAGAGGAGGCAAATCTCTGATCTAAGTGGGGTTTTCCGCCTAGTGATTTCAAATGTCTAAATAGAGCTCGAGACCTCAAGGGTTTTAAAAGCTCGCGGTCCCAAAACATATCCTAGACCCTCCAGACCCTCCTCACCCCATCCCTCACCAGAGTTGGAGAGCTCGTCCTCCTGCCCAGTGGCCAGCCCCAACCGCTGCATCTCCTCCCCGGTGGCACTCTGCTGATCAGGNCCCACCCCCCCATTCCATCTCCTTCTCCCCCCTCAGCGCCTATAGGCAAAAAGTTTGTGTCGCTCAAACGACCAGACACCCTCTTCCTGCGTATGTCGAACTATCTCTGAGAGCAGTGAGCACTAACCTAATCGGCATGTTCCGACGTCCGGCGATCAGGAGTGGAACAGGATCCCTTGCCACTGCCTCCAGCGTCCATCCCCAAGATTATACCCCAACACCACTACGCGCAGCCCTTCATTTCACCCAGGGAACTTAATTCGAGTCTTGTACTATGGCGTCCCTCGACTTTGGCCCCGCAAATGGAGCTCAGCACAGCCTTTATGGACAACCCGAGCTTAATCCATCGTACTCATTGCATGGCTCGGACAATGTTGGAGTTTATGGTCCGTCGTCAGAAGTCGGTGCCGATACAAAGCCGTCTATATATCGACAGCCTGAACACCTGGACAACTCAGAACACCCCAACTACGAGCTCTTTCCCGGCAACACGAACGGGGGCTCCTTTGCCTCCCAACGCTATCGCACCAACGCGTCCTCCTCATCGTCTCTGACACCCAGCTACGGCATGAATTCGGACGGCTTGTACTCTCAGGGGAGCTTTGGGGACTCTGTCCAAGCTTTCGGCGGCTCCAATGGCAACCCATACGACATGATCAGCAGTATGCCTTCGTCGTACAGCAGTGGCAAGGTCTCGCCCCTCACACCCAGCGACCCCGTTGGCGGCCTCCACCATGGGCAATTCCCTCCCTCCATCAACACGAAGGATTATGCACCGTCCGGTTATCCTGATATGGGCGATCGTCGGCTTCCTATGACTTCCCCTACCGAATACCACGCAGAGTATTCCGAAGACTACTCCATGAATGGGATGAACAACGGCCTCGCTTTCCCTCAGAATATGCAACACTTCCCAGAGCGCCTGAATCGGTTCCCCGACAGATATGGCCCTCAGCCAGGTGGCAACCCTCCCCACATGGGTGGCCCCCAACCGTCGGACATGGTTCGAGCAATTCCTCCGCACGCGACCCATTCGTATAGGGACGGAAATGGCTACGACGACATGCACTACATGGCCCCCAACCCGCACCAGGATATGTCTATGAGGATGTCTGTTGATGAGACCCTGGCCCGGATGAAGCTGCATAATCCGGCTATCGGTACCTCAACCGACCTACAGTCGTTCATTCGGTAAGTTTCTATTACCGATATTCATGAAATGAGGTACTCACTGCTTCACCACAGCCCATTCCTCGAGCAATACGTCCGAACCCCAAACAGGCTTGCCTTCGGTGAACGGACCATCATTGTCATGTCGAGCAAAGTGGCGCAGAAGTCGTACGGAACTGAGAAACGGTAAGCGTCATTTGCTTCTGACTGAACACGTTGTTGACGCGTGCCTCTAGCTTCCTCTGCCCGCCACCCACCGCCATCATGATCGGGAACTCGTGGTGGACTGACGTTGTTCGCCGTGGCGAAGAACCGAAGCTCTGTCCGCCACGCGTCGTGGTTTCCATTTCTGGGGAGCCAGCGCCTCAAGAAGGATCCATCGAGTGGACAGGATCTTCGGGCAAGTCGTTCGACGTCAGCGATCCCCCAACGGGAACCACCTACATTGGCCGTTGTGTTGGAAAGCAGCTTTTCATTTCCGACGTCGACGAGAAGAAGAAGAAAGTCGAGGCTCTCGTCAAGGTGACTGCGCCTGCATCGGACGACGAGCCAGAGCGCGTTATTGGCATTTTCCCGAGTCGACCTATCAAGGTCATTAGCAAGCCCAGCAAAAAGAGGCAGAGCGCGAAGAACCTTGAATGTACGGAGTTTCCGCTCGATTCAAATTACCCGACTAACAAATTCTTCAACAGTGTGCATCAACCATGGATCCACCATTTCCCTTTTCCACCGCCTGCGATCTCAGACAGTGTCCACGAAGTATCTTTGCGTGTCTGGCTCTGGATCCTCGTTCAAAGGATCTGATGGTGCCCCCTTGATGGGTCTTGATCAGAGGTCAAGACAGTCCACTCCATCGTTCATTGCTCGAACGGCTTCATGGGGTAAGTGTTGACTGAGACTATCAGCGAGATTCAAACTAAAGCTTTGTGCAGATCCGTTCGTGATGTACATCGTTGACGTCAACAAACCAGGAGGTGGCTTGGATGGCCCTCCCCCACCTNCCCCCCCAGCCCGATTATCCTTCCCCTCCTCCCAATGCTATCCCCTTCACCAATAACGGGTCCCAGATCCCCATCTACTACAACCAGACTGTCGTCCTTCAATGTCTGACCTCTGGCGTTGTCAGCCCGGTTCTCATCATTCGCAAGGTCGATCGCCAGACCACTGTCGTCGGTGGCGGCTTGCAGGAAGGTGCCAAGGGCATCGCCGACCACTACTGCTCACCCGGTGAAGTCTGCGGAGATCCCGTCTCGCAGCTTCACAAGATTGCTTTCGAGGTCTACGACGCCAACAAGGCTCCCGCAGATCCCGGCACTCCCGGTATTTCTGGCGCTTTCTTGTCATGCATGGGCGAGAAGGTCAACACCTACCGACCCATCGAAGGACGACAATGGAACGCTAATGTTGTCAACGGGTCGAACTCGCCTGTCTTGCCAGGTTCTCCTCTCTCCCCAACTAACGGCTCCGGCAGCGCCGACTACTTCGGGAACGGCGAGAGTGAGCCTCCCTCTCCATCCTCCGGCGACTTTGGGTCGAACGACGGTGGTCGGGTTAAGAAGAAGAGGTCGACCTCCAGCGCGGGAAACCTTGGCAAGCCCGTTGGCAAGAACCGTCGTCGACCAAGCTCTGCAGGATCTGTCTCTTCTCGTCGAGGCTCTGGCAGTGACTCCGGTGCTTCTTCTGGAGCCCTTTGGCAAGTCGACATCGGTGAAACTAGTGTGTGGACAATTGTGGGCACAGGTACGTTTTTTTTTCATCTTCTCTTGAACGCACACGCAGAGTCTAATTGCTTGTTTACACAGACCAAGTTCGCTACAACTTCTACGTTCCGCCTGTCCTCTTCGACAACCAGCACGCCCTCCAAACTGGCTCGTTCCCAGTCCCATCGAAACCTGTTACACCTTTCCCCGGTGTCGTCAAGTACCTGCCTCCCGACCGTGCTGCTGAAGCACCGAAGACGACGTGCCCTCAGTCTCGGGGTGTGCTTGCGAAACCTAATCCTCACGCCGCGAAAATGCTCACAGTCTATGGAGAGAACTTCTCCAAGACTGATCCTGTCCATGTATTTTTCGGATCTGAGCCTTCACCCTTCGTCGAGGTCCGCTGCACCGAGGTGGTTGGTTGCCTTCCTCCCGAGTCAGGCCACAACAACAAGAGAAGGCCCATCATCCTCGTGCGCCCAGACGGTGTCGTGTTGCCGTCCAATGTGATGTATCCCTAGACGGTTTTCTTTTCNTTTTTTTCTTGCGCCTAGTCTCCTCCTGTGCTGATACGGTTTGGTTTCGTGACTCGGATATCTGTATTTTTTTGCTCACTTTGTGGCCGATCTGCCTCGATTTATCTATCTATCTGCTCATATCCTACTTCGTTTTTCCACCGCCTCTGACATTGCTACTGTATGATTAGTTCCTCACCCCACACTCCCCACACCATATAGCTATAGCCGGATTTAACGTTTGCCTCCAGTGTCCATACTAGCTTGCCTGTCTCGCTATTTTTACCAATAGATAATGGATTTGGAAAGTCAATGATGGTCGACAGGGCCTATACAAATTCCGCGAGCCTTTCTGTGTAGAACATCGAGAAGGGAGATGAGGGTTACCGAGCTTTTTCCAGACAAAGCTCCGGATGGTAGCTGCTAACCTCGAGATTGGGGGTTTGTCTGGATGTGTACATGTGTCACCTACATCTGGGTCTATCAAGTTGGCATCAGCGGGCACTTCCCCGCTCTTAACTGCTCCGTTTACTCTATTTAGACTGAGTCGTGAACTTATGATAGGACTTGTCTGAGTAAGGAATCTACAAGAGCGCTCCCCAACATTATCTCCTGATACTTCAATCTTAGTTGCCGTAATTCCCCCAACTCATGGTTATGAAGAGAAGCAACTGCGCCAGGTCCGGCGTCGTCTCGTACGCTTGCCTCAGTGGGCCCTTTGATATTCTGGTAACGTATGTTGAATGCTACCTGAGATCATCAACGATTTCAATATGGAATAGGCCACTGGAGCATACGAAATCGCCGATGGGACGGCGCCACAAATCATTAAAGACTTGACGGTTGAAGAGGTCTGCCATTTCAGTCAGCCGAGTCGGTAGGTCGGTGGATGTATGCGCGTCTGGGCCCACGGTTAGCAATTCAAAAAACCATCAAGGGTCGAGTCAAGGTCCCCGTGGCTCCCTTTCAAGGAAGGAGTGTATAGTAATGATACACAGACGTGAACCCTCGACGAAAGTGCCCGCGACCATCGACAACGTGGATATTTGACGGGTCATATGCTTCGCTGAGTACGCAAATCCATCAAGACTGATGCAAGATCTTTGGAGGGCGAATATGCTGTTGACAATTGTAAAGGGACCTCCTCATGCGGATGGGCGAGTCTGGATAAACTGAATATGCGTACGAGGTAAGCCTGGAGTGAACGGTCACCGTCATCTTCATCTCCTAGTACCCAGCTGGGGATAGGTAGAGTAATTCTGATCGACGTTCTACAAGTAGGGGAACGGTGCTGGCCATCTCGGGGGCCAACAAAGTTTGCCAGGCTTACAAACCCGGTAGGTGGCTCTATGACAAGTTGTAGATCTCTGTAGGACACTCCTTAGCGACGAGACGCGTTTCAAAAATTTCAACCGCTTGTAACGAGAGTACTGACGACGGAGGCGGCGGAGGCGGGGGAGATCCTCATATGAATTCCACAAACACAGGCGGTTGGCCTGAAGAAGTGGCAACCAATCTCAGGTACACCTTTGAGAGCTAGGTCTCTGGGCTTCGATCCAGCCTCGTGGCGTCGTGAAGGAGCGGGAGAGGCACATACAAAGTTCTGTATCGATACCGGAGCTCATAGGGCGCCGGGAGGCTAATAGGGCAAATTTGGACCTTACTCAAGTTTTCGGTCGTGCTGGTAACCCACATTCTGATCCGTAGAGGACGTCTAGTGGCGTAGCGAGAACTCAGCGACGCCGCCGCCGATTGACCTTCGAGGGGCCGAAATTGAAGGACGAGAAGTAACGCTGGGAAACCGAGGGTTGTCCCATCAAGTTTCATCTCGTGTGGTTCCAGGAAGATCACCAGGTGAGAGCTAATTGACTGGGTGAAGCAGTCACCGACGCAGGATGTACGTACCATGCCTATGACAGTATTTTTCGTGAAAGTAGAGATCATCAGATTCTTCATCGGCCATGTTTTGAGTCTTTCTGTTGACCAAAGTCAGATCGTTGCTGTGTTCTAGCTCTTTCGATGAAAATGTTGGTATCCAAGAGGCTTTTAAGCTAGAGGCGTTGCATGAAAGATGATAGAAGGCTTTTGCCAGCAAACTTGAATTAGGCGCGCAATGTCAGTCCGGTCGGGAAAAGCGCGAAGCGGCGCGGTCATCACGTGAAATCGGGATTGGAGGGCGTGCCAGTCCCTCACCATAGCCTGCACTCCATTCCTCCCTCGACTTCCAACCTCAAGACAGTAAGCAAATCGTCCCATCTTGTGGCTAACGGTTCTTTTACTCAATGTCATCGCAGGATCTCTGTCGCACCAGCACAGCACCATGAACATCACATCTTATGTGTCCGAAGTGACGACCCAGTTTACCAGTATACCACCCACCTCTTATCCAGGGTTACTATGGTCATACTATATCCAATACCTATGGAAATACGAGCCAAATTCATGGGTGGCGACCATCGCGTACTCGTGTCGGGTTCTTGCCGTCCTTCTCTGTCTTCCGACCATCATTCTTGCGCTTCTGGTGAGTACGAATATTGCTATTGCCCAACGTTCGCAGATTGAGGTCCTCTATTCCCAATTATAGGACATTTCTTCGTACGCGATCGCTCGTACACTGGGAATCGTGGATGATGTCAAGGCCTCCACGAGCGATAAAGTAACAGCAACACAGGTCCAAGCACCCACCATCCGGGTGGAAGCTTCCACCGACAGTGCATCGACGGACTCGGACGTGGATTCGCTCGGAGGAAGTACATTGCTAGCAACACCGTCCAGCGTCGACTCGCTACTGGTAGAAGGCCCTCCACCCCAACATCCAAAGGAGTTCTTCGCGACGGAAAATAATCTCAAGCTCTCAGGAGTGGACGTATTATCCCCTGCTGCTTCTCGAGCCTCATCGCCAGTGTTGACACGCAAAAAACTAGCGGCTGAAAGAGACGATGCCGATTTCACACTTCGTTATCGCCAGCAGCCACAGACAACGTCCTATGACAATCACTAAATAGATTCCTTGGTCACCAGCCCACCGGCGACTTTTCACATAATAGATTAATATCTCCCAAAAAGTTGGTACAACTGGTTTATTAACCACAGTCAAGTTCTCATGAGAAGGTTACAAGTGTCGGTACAATTACAGTCGGAAAATACTGTACAAGGGTGAAATGAGCCCACTCTAGTAAACGACTTCTAAAATCCAAAGCGCAGCTGCTCGCGAGTGAACACGGGTGGCTTCCATTTCAGAAATTCTGGATGGATGCGCCTCCTCTTCTTTGCCTTCGTTTTGTTGTACTTCTCCATGACCTGATTGTTGAGACAGATCACATGCCCACCCTTGTAATGCTTGATGAGTTGCAAAGTAGTGCACCTAACATTATCACCACCGATAATCAGGTTTGGACATGGAAGGAGAAAAAAAAAAGAGAAAGACGCACGTATTCATCACATCGGCATGTGTAATCGCGGTCTTTTGCGCTATCTCGTCGATACTCGACTCTCCTTCTGGAATGCTGAGCAATAAGTCGATGATAGTTTCTGCCCAGTATGCACGGTAACCCAAAAGACCCAGGTCACTGAGAGGTTTTTCTGGACTACCGAGCTTGCACTCCTTTTTGCTCAGCTCGTAGGAGAATTCGATGAGCAGTTTGCCGTATCCGTGCCGCTGGTGCTGAGGGAGCGTCAAGATACAGGCAACGTTGTAGTTCTCTGCAGATTCCTTTTCTTTGGAGAAGTAGCCGATGGTATGGCAGCCTGCCGAGTCTCGTTTGGCCTAACAAACTGTAATCAGCGGGGGAAGAAATAGCATGCTGCAGCATGACGCACCATCACATAGTACATGAAGGGCGTAACATCGTAGTAGAGCGTTTTGCTACGGACAATCGTCAGCCAAAAGCCGCTAAATCATGAGTATCAACTGGACGAACTGGTCAAGGAAACACTTGGATAGCAAACTCAAATTCCTGCACCACGTCAACTGACGCTTCCCGTCAATCTCATAGAACGAAATGTCTTCGTGTCGATAAATTTCATTTCCAGGTGGGTGTAACATAGTACAGCGTTGACGGTGACGCGAGAACATCATTTGTGAGGGGAAGAACGCTAGGCAGAATTCGCAGATGTATAGGACAGGAAGGTGGGCGTATTCTTTGGGGTATGGACTGAAGTACCAGGCTTCCACTTCGTGTTTGCCCATTTGAATCCTGTTCAGGTTCTTCACTCGAGCAATTTCGGATATCGACTGGGTCATAGAGCCCGACGTCCGGAGTTTCTCGATTTCCTGCTCTTTACTGTAGCCATTGGCGGCGGGGGATTCGGCGGTGGGTTCTTGTAGTGAGAGGTCGTATGTTTCGATGTCCCCCTCCTCGTCAACGTCCATCTCCCCTTCAGCATCCGCGTCTGCGTCTTCTCCTTCTGCGTCTTCCTCTTCTTCCTCTTCCTCCTCGTCGAGAGGCAATTTCCGTTTGAGGGATGAAGGGGCTGGGGAAGGTGAAGCAGAATAATCCATTCCCATTGCCGCCGGCGTGGAGGGGCCAGGCGTAGGGGAAGCAACCATCGTCGCATTGGAGGTAGCCTTCTTCAGCAGATTGGCCTTCGACTTGAGTAGCTTTCCAGGTTTTTTGCTCGGCGTGGCACTCTTCTTGGGCGGAGGAGGGACCTTCGGCCGTGGCCATTCGAGATCCCTGCTCAGCACCAACCGCGAGCCAGAAACCCAGTCGTCGAGACGTTTGTTAAAGTGTTCCCAATGGACGAAGAATTCGCGCTGGTCCTCCGGTTTGGTCTCATCGTTGGAGGTACTTGACCGGACGCGACGTGCATAGGGGTTATTTGGCTTGTCCCGGATGGACAGAATCTCGGCCAGACGCTCCTCTTCCTTGCCGTCAGGCCCGGGGCGTCGGATATAGATTTTACACCCCACAGAGACAGTCTAAACGTCGAAAAGGGTCAGAAAATCTGCCACAGAGAGGGGAAAAGTGGCCACTGCACATGCCTGCAAACTGTAAGTGCCTCCTGGAGTGATGGGAGGTGGTGGGGCATCTGCTGGCACCGCTGGCGTTTGTGACACCATCCTGAAGGGCTAATTGGGTGCTCTACGGGTAGCTTGAGCCTTTGGCGGTCGTCTGGTAGCGAAAAGAGGGCTGTAGTCGTCGAGAATGAGGTGCTGTGTTTTGTCGTTGGACCCCGTGGTCGATGACTCGAGCAGCAAGACAAAGCCCTTTCCGCTGACTAAGCAGAATTTTGCAACGGGCTCGGCACTTTGGCTTGAGCTCATACAAACCATGGACGACGATCTCGTACTGAACCTCGCTGTAGACGATGCTCTACCATCGAGAAAATATGCAGCGAAGCAGAAGGGTGGACGTTGGACAGACAGGTAGAATCTCTCGCCTTGGAGATCAATATTTAATGCAGATTTTGACATTTTCATGAGTTTCGCAGGTTAAAAGCGAAACGGGTCACCAAACGCAAGGCTGCACATGAAAATAAATCCTCGAATGCGCAGGAGCACGCAGAGGAAATAAATCCAAGGCCAGCCAAACGGTTCCGGACTGAAGATTCACGTTCCCAGAAACAACCGAGGCCTGCTCAGGCTCCCAGTGCAGCAGGCAAATCGTCTGCAGCCCCCGCTCGACCAACTCAGGTCGTCTCCTCGCTCTTTACTTCAAATCCAAAAATCGAGCTCCCCACCTCTACGCCTTCCATTAAACCATCAGCAAAACCTAGCAATGCACCTGTGGATTTTTCGACATTTGAGGGACTCGGACTCCACCCGTTCCTCATATCTCATCTTTCCAATAAGATGAACATCAAAAGGCCTACCGCCATCCAAAGGGCCTCACTTCCTCTCATGCTCCCCACCCAAACTCACTCTGAAGCTCGGGACGTCTTTCTCCAATCGCAAACAGGTTCAGGAAAGACTTTATCCTACCTCCTGCCCATCATCCAGGACCTCCTCCCCCTCAGCTCCCAATCCTACATCGACCGCTCCATAGGCACTCTCGCTATCATCATCGCACCCACCCGCGAACTCGCAAAACAAATCTCTGACGTCGTCGAAGCACTGCTGAAAATGCGGCTGAGGGCAGAGAACGACGTTAGCGGGGAATCGGAAAACTCTACTCGCATGACGAGGTGGTTAGTCTCTGGACTCTTGATCGGTGGTGCCACACGGACGCACGAGAAAGCAAAGTTGCGTAAAGGTATACCTATCCTTGTGTCCACGCCTGGCAGGCTGCTGGACCATATCCAGAACACCGCCTCGTTCAATGTGGGGAAATGCCAGTGGCTCGTCCTGGACGAAGCAGACCAGCTCATGGAATTGGGATTCGAAGAGACGATCACGGGGATTCTGAAGGGTCTGGAAGGCCGGAGACGTCTGGCGATGAAAGCAGTCGAGGAGGGGAAGAGCACCGAGGTTGGAGGCTGGGACTGGGACAAACCCCGACGCACCGTACTGTGTTCCGCCACCATCCGCGAATCGGTGCAGAAACTCGCTGGGACGGCTCTAGTCAATCCGTTGATGATCAAAGCGACGGAAATCGACAAGGACGATACGTCTTTACCCGACTTGCTTCCAAAGTCCAATCCCGAGCAGTCCAACCAGGCATCGTCGACGGCACTGACTCCTCCGTCGCAGCTTTCACAGAAATACGTGATCGCTCCCTTAAAGCTTCGGTTGGTCGCACTGCTCGCACTTCTACGGACGCTTATCGCGCAGGGAAGTGGTGGCGGAACGAAGATCATCGTCTTCCTCAGCTGCACCGATTCCGTCGACTTTCATTGGAGCCTCCTTGGTGGAGCTCATATGGGCTCAGACGGGAACGCACCAGAATCCGACGAAGAAGAGGACAGCGACGACCAGGACGAAGACGAAGACAGCTCGGACGCAGGAAACCAGTCAAAACGGCGGCCGCAAAAGAAACTTGGTGAAGACGCAGCAGTGGAGGCAAAGTGTGCATTGCTTCCAGACGTTACGGTCTACCGACTCCATGGATCTCTCCCTACAGCTACGCGTATGCGGGCTCTGAAGGGTTTTGCTGGGCCCAGGGACGGCAAGAAAGCTGCAGCCCAGCCCTCTTCGTCCTCGTCCTCGATATTGCTGTGTACCTCCGTCGCAGCGCGTGGTTTGGACCTTCCCCTCGTGAAAGCCGTTGTCCAGTACGACCTGCCCACCGAAGGCGGTCCTACGGAGTATATTCACAGAATCGGTCGAACGGCTCGAGCGGGCAAGGGAGGTGAGGCGTGGAGTATCGTTGCGCCCAGCGAAGCCGAGTGGGCTACGTGGGTTGTGGATAAGATGCAAGGGGAGGAGAGCAATAGCAGTAAGAAGGTGTCGCTGTCGCCTGTGCCGCTGGAGACGGTCCTTCAGAACGGGTTCGGAGGGAAGGGGAAGGAGTATGAGGCTCGTGCGACGGAGGTGCAGTTGGCATTTGAGCGATGGGTTCTCAAGAATTCGAACGTATGTCTATTTCATCCTAACGACTTTTGCTTGGCTCTGGTTGACTTGTTTCGTTTTGATAGAACGCGGCTCTTGCTCGAGGGGCTTACCTCTCTCATATGAGGGCGTATGCTACCCATCCTTCAAACGAAAAACACATGTTCCACATCCGCCATTTGCATCTCGGACATCTCGCCAAGTCATTCGCTCTTCGCGAAGCGCCGACCAAGGTCAACGCCTCGATGAATGCCAAAGCAAAAGGCAGTTCATCGTCAGCATCCAAGTCGAAGAAACGCGATGCCAAAGGTTCTTCGTCTAAAGGCGCCGCCAAACCATCCGGAAAAACAAAAATTGCATATGACTCGGACAGTGACTATGATCAGGAGGCGGAAAAGCGGATGAAGGCTGTTGTGCGTGCTCAGGGCAGGCTCTCGAAAAAAGGAGGCACGATGATGCGGACAGACACTTCCGAATTCCAGGTTATGGACACCAATTACCCCGAAAAGCTCGTGCAGGGTCACAGTTAGCGACACAATAAATAGGATTCATGTTTCTATAATATCTACAAGCACGAGGTATAATCCAGTCAGATGCACCTTTCTTTATATCTGCATTCTCTTTCGCTGACTATAAATCCTCTTCTATAAGGTATTGAAGATTTCTTCCACCTCCCATGCGCCGCCCCAGTACTTGATCTTAGGCTTCAGACCTTTCTCCTTTCCCTCCTTGCTGATACGTTGAGAGAGACCACGGTGGCTGCGGCAAAGAACCAAGTCTTGTCTACATCATCATTCCAGGCCTGTCAGTCAATGCATCCGACAATCGGTAGAACGGAAATCACTGACTCTCTCATTCGGAGGATGGGGCAAAAATCGTTGGTCCCATCACCGACGTAGACAATTCGGTCGTATTCCTGTCCATTCTTTGCAAGGAATGCTTGCAGCTCTGCCCCTTTGCACATGTTGACACTGCATCCGACGGTGCAGCCATGTTGGGGGCCGGAGGGGTCAACCCGCCTTCGGAGGGACAGCAATTCGCCCTCCCAGTGAGCGGGGTTTGTGACGACCTCGCTGAAAATGTGGGTGAGTTTTTTGTCCTATTGATGGAGTTAAAAATTTTCGTGTACGTTATACGTGGAAAGACCGAACCTCGAGGATGGTTGAGATGTACACAGAATTGGCGTTGGACAGACAGAGGAAGGTGGTCCGGCCTGCTTTTTTAAGGTTGTCGACTCCGCGAACCATTGCCGGGTGCTACATATTAACTCCCATGAGATAAGGCAGTTGGGCCGTCGAGACCGCGACCACTCACGAAAGGCATGACTCGCAAGGCGCTCTCAATCTGCTCTCGCTTAATTCCGCGACGATTCAATTCCCTGAGCGACTGCGCCCTGGACGTCGGCGTCAGTGGATTCATCTAGTTTTTGAATAGAGGGCATACACCAGGTCTGTCCACTGGATCTCTTCCTTGAGTGTCTTCATTTTACGGCGAAGGTCAGGTGCCAGCACTTCGAAGACCCATCGGTCTGTGTCTTGGTCTGCCATAGACCTAGAAATTATCATTATCAAGGCCAGGCGTTCGTAGAGGCCGGGAGAACATACCAGTCAAAGTCGAAGACGACGAGCTGTTTTTCGATTGGGGCCATACTGCTTTTCGGGGACTTGGGAGACTGAGGAGGAATCCGGGGACTTGAAGCTATAAATTTAGGGAAGCTTATCTGCTGACTAATCAATGGCGGCNGGGGGGGTTGAAGCACGTTCCTCTGGCACGCACGTTAATAAGCCCAGTGCTCAGCTGCCTTTTATTTTACTAATAAAATCCCCAGTATGTACTTCCACCGTGCGTGACAGAGGTACAAGTCAGAGAGAGTCCTCAGAGCGAGAGAGAGTCACGATTATGTAATCCAGGTACCGGGTTTTTGGGACTCGCGGCCATTTTGAGAACTTGGCTGGTTTTGCAGAACCGTAATGGTGGCCTATGCCTGCTATCGTCTGCACCGCCAAAGCCTCCTGCAAAAAGCTTCCAGGCACGCTTGAGCTCACCGACACCCATCTCCAATGGACTCAGGAAGGTAAAAAGGCCCCTTCAATACGCGTCGCATACGCAGAGGCGAACTGTGAGTCAAGCCCTTCTTGTTGTAGCTCGGAACCCCCAGCTTGAACCATCCTGGCAGCCCTCTTCTGCAGCAAGGAGAATGCCCCTCAAGTAAGGCTCAAAATCGCACCAGTGGGCAACGATGCAGGCCACAACTTCACTTTTACCTCGCCTCAACCCATCGCATACCAAGAACGCGAACGGTTCAAGAAGGAACTGACAGCTATCATTGCACGGAACAAAGCCGTTACACCAAATGCGCCTACTCTTGCATTATCACTTCCAGGGGGTCCTGCGACGCCGATTCCAAGTCTACCTTCGACGCCTCTGCCTCTGACCAATGGAGGAGCGACGCCAAAACTTTCAGCAGCGGTACTACCCTCGCGACCAGCGACGTCACGGGCAGCATCTGTAGCTGCGAGCGACAGACGGGGCACACCAGCGATTACGGGGAATGACCCAGCGGCCGACTTTCGTCTACGCAAAAGGGTTCTCATAAACAACCCAGAGTTGGGTACTTTGCATCGCGAGCTTGTCATGACGGGTCAGATTAGCGAGGCGGAGTTTTGGGACGGTCGAGAGGTGCGTTTCGTCGTCTTGCACGGGGCTTTCTCTTCGTCCTAACTAGTTCCCTTCCGCAACTTGTCNTTTTTTTTCGGTCTCCAGCACCTTCTCCTTGCACAAGCAGCGTCAGAGAGCCAGCGGAGAGGCAAACCTGGCCAACTCGTGGACCCACGTCCAGAAACGGTCGAGGGAGGTGAAATCAAGATTAGAATCACGCCTCAACTCGTGCACGACATCTTCGACGAATACCCAGTGGTAGCAAAAGCCTACAGCGAAAATGTGCCTCAGAATGTGCGCGTCATCTCATCTCGCTGTATTGTCTTCATGGTCCATGCTAACGTCGAGTCCACTGTAGTTGACAGAGGCGGAATTCTGGAAGCGCTACTTTCAGTCAAAACTATTCAACGCCCATAGGGCCTCGATTCGGTCTTCCGCAACACAACACGTTGTCAAAGAAGATCCAATATTGGACAAGTACCTGGAAAAGGACGATGATGAAATTGAGCCTAGAAGACAACGGTTGGAAAAGCCAGAGCTTTTCCTCGACCTTGGCGCGACTTCTGAGGATCACGGAGAGGTGATTCATTTCTCTGAACGTTTTGGACGCACCGCTTACTTGTTCTTTTTTCCACATAGCTCACCGTGGAACGCGATATCACGATGCAAGCTGGTAGACAAAAAGGAGCCCTACCACTCATCCGAAAATTCAATGAACATTCCGAGCGACTGCTCAATTCTGCATTGTCAGTCCCTGACCCGTCTCGTTTCGTACTGGCTCTAGTTGTACTGAAGATGGCAATGCGATACAGAGGCGATCTTCCACCGAGTAAGCGGAGGCGTTTGGACGAGGTAAGCCTATCTTAGGTCCATCTACTCAAAGAATAACACTAATCTTCTTCGTAGGAGTACAGTCAAATCGAGATAGACGACCTCCGAGATGAAGGCTCTTCCAATGGGATTGTCTTGGAAATGCAAGATCGTGAGCGATATTTCGAGGGCAGCATGGCTGGGAACGCAAACAAGGGAAACATGAATGGAACGGTAAGCACCATTCCTTTGCTAACCTACTCCCATACGTGAATCTAATTCTTGTCAACGAAAGCCATTGGATCCTAGAGCCATCGTATGGGAAGCCAAGAACTCGCTGAACGATTGGGAGAAGAACTTGAGTCAGGTATGGAGTTGTTGCATCACACCACGCTTAGAATTCTAATTAATTGTCTGACCACACAGCTCAAAATCGATCGTAAACCAGGCGACTCGGCGCTCCTCTCCATGACACAGAACGTTGCTGCCCGCCTCGACGTTCGGAGTAGAAAAAGTGCGGATCTTCTTTCTCCTCATACCGTCCAGCTCACTCACGCTAATATTGTGTCTCTTTCTCACTTTCAGACGACTTCCCCGCAGGCCTCTTCCGCGAAATGACAACATGCCAAACAGCGGCCAACGAGTTCCTCCGGCAATACTGGTCTGCCACGCTCCCCCAGCCACCCGAGCTTCAGACAGCAGCAACCGCCACCCCCGCTCAGAGAGCCTCCAAAGCGGTCAAAATGATTGGCTACCTAGCCAAGACACCTGAAAAGGTTCAGGCGCTGGTGGATACGGCCAAAGCGAGCGGGTTGGATGCATCGAGGGTGGAGATTGCGATGAAGCCCGTGTTGGACGCTGTCAACCACGCATTGGTGTTCCACAGGAATAAGGAGGCTGCCGCTACAATGAGGAGGGGGAGGTAAGGTAGCGTGAGGTAGACTCGGTGTATGTGTACGTGTATCGATTCGCGGCAGTCTTGCTTTCATAGATCAGCAAGGGCGANTTTTTTTGGGACCTTTTTTTTTGCGGNTGAGTAGTATGTGCATGCGTTCCGATCGAACTATTCTCCCCCTCTTCTCCTCAACATGCCAGCTTTGCAAGCAGGTTCCTTCCCTGAATTTATGATATAGCATAGTATAGACATAATATAATGGATTAATAACACCAAAAATAGATATGCAGGAGGAAAACATGCATGCAATGTCCGACAACGTCTCTACACAAATGAAACGAATGCGAACGATACGTCGATTCACTGGTGGTAGGAAATCGGCTGGGCATACAACTGACTCTGCGACGACGCTGTACACGAATACGACGTGTACATAACCAGAATATGTAGAGCCAGAGCGTAGAGCATGAACAGCGTCCTAGCGCGTCGACTGCCTATGATGGGTCGTGTAAGGAGGAGAACGGTACGTTCGAGCGGGTTGAGGTTCTGGTATGCCCTAGTTTGCTCCTGTCAACAGAACGCCAACGAGAGGCAAAGGTGAGCATGCGGAAGAATAAGACACAGCGCAAATAGAAAGGCGACTTACCCTCCCTCTGAACGCCTCGAACGGATTAATCGTCTCCTCGTACCTCGTCTGGTACTTACTACTAACTTCATGCTCCGTCCCCGCCGTAGGGTAGTTCTCCATCATATGCATCGACGAAGAGGGTCTGGACGACGAGCCGCCGTGGTCTTCCCGGTAACTCTGCATATACCTCACTTTCTCGTACAGCTTTAGATTATCCGCCTGCAAAGACTTGATCTCAGCTCGCAATTCAGAGATAATCTGGTACTGCTTCCTAAGCTCTTCCTCGAGTTCGGCGTTACGCTGGCGGAAACGGTCGCGCTGGCTCGTGACGATGGGGAGGATGGAGGTATCGGCCGAGGGTGCGAAGGGGATGGGGGTTGAGCGGGCGCCGCTGTTAGAGGAGGAGGTGGGAAGGTCGGTTGAGGAGGGTAGCGACTTTCTGTTGCCCAAGTCGAGTCCGGCTAGGAGGTCGTCTTCGTCTATTCCGACTCCCGCTCCTCCTTCTTGTTGCTGGAAGTCACCGCCGACCGATGCTTGCCTGGCGGGCTGCTTGCCGTTGGGGGTGCCAGTTCCGTGTTCGTGTCGGTCGATTGACAATAGATCGTTTTCTAGTTGCTCGTTCAGCTCTTTCTGCTTCTGCAGTTCTGCTGCTGTTGAATCGAGCTTCTGCTCCACGTTCTTTAGGGATTCTTGGAGTTCACCATGGAGAATCTAACATCGCGTTCGCATGAGCTTCGGTGCAATGATTAGGAAAAGAAATAGAAAGCCGCGTACCCTGAATTTTGTCAACTCCTCCTGTATCCGCTTGTTCTTGCTAGCAAGAAGAGCTTCGAGCGAGTTGGCATGTTGTGTGTTGGCCTTTTCGGCATTGGGATCTGGAAGGTGCAAACCAAGCCCGTTCCCATTGGCGAGTACACCACTTGGACCTTCGCCCCCGTCCGCGTCGTCTTCCAGACCAGAAAATTCGACGTACTGTCATGAATGATAGACGCATAAATACAGCAGTGCAAACAGCGGGTTGGGAGTAGACGCGCACCTTCATGATATCGAGTTCACGCTTAATTTCATCGTAGTCGCTGAACCTTCCTATCCGTTGCTTCAAATGCTCAACCTCTGCGACGCGCTTTTGGAGATCGTGGTTAATTTGTTCAGCCTTTTTAATTCCGTTCTGTTCGACCTCGGTTGTCAGCGCCTTCTGCGCCTCTAACGAGCGGGATAGGCGTTCGGTCTCTGCCTCTAGTTCGGTGATTTGGGATTCGAGGTGTTTGACGCTGTATAACGGGAACGCAGGGATGTGTGAGTGAAGGAATTGTGAGTAGTAGGGGTAGGAAACAGGCCCACCGGTCAGATGCCTCGTTCCCACTTCTCAGTGTCTCGATTTCGGCACGTAGAATCTCGTTCCTCCGCTCTACGGTGGCGATCCGACTGTTGGCGCGGTCCAGGTCGGCAACAATCATGTCCACTTCGGCAAGTTTTGAGAAGACTTCCTGGTCTATCATGGACATAGTGAGCGGTAGGTCGTTACCTAGCTAAAGATTCTCGCACCTTGACGCTGGCTGTGGTCAATCAACTTGGCCTGGTTGGTGTCGTGCGATGCACGCAAGTCTCGTAACTGGGTATTCGCCAGGGCCACTTGTTTTTGAAGATCCTGTTCCCGTTCTTCGTAGTTGCGTATCCGTTCGTCGTACGTAGCGTGCAATTCGTTGGCTTTTTGAGCAACCTTGTCTTGGATCATTTCGTCCATCTATATTACATTCCATGTAAGATCGTAGAAACGAAGGGAAGGGGAAAGGGAAGCACGCACTTTATGTTCCAGCTGTTCGACCTTGATGTCCAGCTTCTTCTTGCTTGCTTCAAGCGAAGGCAAATCTACCAACTTCTTGCGAAGCTCTGCATTCTCCTCCCGTAGTTTCTTCAGCTCGTCCTCGCGCTCGCTTGCTTCGGCTACTTTGACAGCTTGGTCCTAGCAAGGCAACCGATATTAATCAACCGTAGTTCGGGGGGCTGGTGGAACACTTACGACGGCGGCCTCAAGCAACGGGTAAGGATCTGGGGCCTCTGCAAGAACCTTGTAGACGTGGAGGAATGCATTGTCAGAGGTCTTGCATCGCTTGGTGATGTTGTCAATCTCCGTCTGGTAAGCTGGTAGAGAGGCTCAGACAGCAAGTCAGCTCAAGGGGCACTGAACACGTACCCTTGAGCAATCCTTTAAACGCATTTAGCTTTTCAGCATCTGCAAGCTTTTTGAATTCTATCGAGCAATTCCAATGAGCGATGGGAGCGCCGGGGGAACGATGCAGTGGTACGGACCCTTGGTCTTGTCGGACAAGCCCTTCCTTCCCAGCAGGCCTTCCTTTTGGTTGTCGACGATTTCTATGCCCTGACCGTCGAGCTTCTTCTGTAGCTCTGAGAGGTTAATCCCTCGCCATGTCTCGAGGGCTGCTGAAAAGTTGGATGACGATGCCATGAGAGCGGGAGGAGTTCTTGCGCTTAATTGGGCCAATGCCCGAGTTGGCTGTAGTAGCTTATGTAAGCATAGTCGTGGCTTTGACTTAGCGCCGGCTTTCGACTGGTAAAATGCGAAAAAAATTGAGTAATCGCCTGAATATTTGGAAGGTTCGACTATACACAGAAAATGCCTTTGAAAGAAAGACTCTTTCCCTTGGACTTTGGTCGAGCTGGTGCTTAATTTTGGACATCACGTGACGGCGACTCGTAGTTTTTGGCGCGTCCCTTCAAGCCGGTCAAGTTGTCCAGCTCAACCATGTTACGACGGCAAGCAGTATTCAGCCTGCGCAGGTGCTATGGGACAACGGCCTCTCTACGCCAGGCCGCCCCCAGTTCGCAGGCAACCCGCCTCGACGACCTCCGTGCAGGCATCCTTGGCCGAACCCAGCAGCCAACTGCCAACACCGAGGGCGTAGATGACGATGTCCGCAAATACAAAGTCCCGCCCTCCTCTCCCAGCTTCTACACCGCCCGACCCGTCTTCTACGACCAAGTCGCTCAACTCGAACGGGCCATTGCAACGGCCAACAATGCCCTCCGCCGTGCCCAGCTCCTTCCGCTCCCCGCCTTCGCCCGCGCCTCCCTTCCACCCATCCACCCCGTCTGGCAGACCAAAGAAGAAATGACACAGCACTTCCAGACTAAAATGACCCTGGCTAGGTACAGAAAAGTCACCAAGCTGCTGAACGAGCTGAACGACTACCACCGGATCGCCAACACTGCCGGAGTCAACGACCTCGCCAACAAAATCTACTCTATCGTCTCTCTATTCGAGAGTTCCAAAAAGGATGCATTTTTGGCGAGGGGGAAGAGGAAGCCTGTGGTGCTGGACGTCTATGGACGGTCGTACACCGTCGGGAAGAGGAAGACCAGTTCTGCTCGAGTCTGGATGATTCCCGTCCAACAGCAAGAATCGTCATCGGCTCCTCTGCCAATGACCACCATCCTCGTGAACAACATCCCTCTGAACGAATTCTTCCCTCTGCCAGCGGACAGAGAAAGGATAACCCGTCCTCTCAAAGTCGCTGGCATCTTGGGCAAGTACAACGTCTTCTCCATCGTCCGTGGAGGTGGAACCACCGGCCAGTCCGGTGCTCTCGCACATGGTATCGCAAAGGGCGTCGTAGCTCACGAGCCTGACCTCGAGACTCTCTTCAGAAGAAGTACGTCAATGCAACGGTTCTCTCTTTCGTGTCTTGTCTCACCGCTGACTTTCGGTTTCTCTCTTTCTTTCCAGCCAAACTCACCCGCCGTGATCCTCGTATGGTCGAACGTAAAAAGACTGGTCTCGCAAAGGCTCGCAAGAGGGTACGCACTCATCATCATCCCTCCCTTCCATGTTCCCTCTTACTGACCCGAAACCCACTTCTTTTTCTTCCCTGCAGTACACCTGGGTCAAGCGGTAGTCTCCTTTTACATAGCAGCAGCATCCCAATATCTAGATGTTATAATGAAATTATCCATTACATGCTTATAATAATCATGTTAGCTGTCTGTCTGTCTCGGCCAAGAACAGCCTTCACTAAAAATAATGAACGCAAGAGGAAGCGAAGAGGGACACGCAGTCATCATCATCCTCTCTGCCTACTCCCTTGTACTGACCCAAACCCACCTTTTTTCTCTTCCATGCAATACACCGGGTCAAGCGGTAGTCTCTTTTTACCCAGCAGCATCCCAATGTCTAGTTGTCATAATGATATTACCCATTACATGCTTATAATAATCATGTTATCTGTCTGTCAGTCTGTTTCGGCCACCAACAACCGTAACTAAAAAGTAATGAACGCAAGAAGAAGCGACGGGACGGGACAAAGAGAGAGCGAGGGGGGGAGATGCAATAGATTAATATAAACAATGTTAGAGGAGGAGGTATCAGACAAGAAGGGAAAAAGTCAAACGAATAAAGATGACGCTNAAAAAAAAGCTAATATACGTAGAGTAACAAAAGACCGACGAAAAGAACGAGTCGAAATAGAACAAACAACGTCAAAGCTAGAAGACTACTGCAGGCGCAGCGTCAATACATCCGACTGTGCAAACGCCAGATTGCATGCCGGGCACTTGCGTTGTCTCGTTGATATCCGCGCATCTACACAGGATTTGCAGAAGGCTACACACGAAACGTCAACAAAAACGATACAAAAGGTCGAACAGCGAATTAACCACTTACTGTGCGTGCACTTTGTGATAATCACATCCCGGAAATTCGACTTGCACGTCGAGCACAGGAGTAACGACTGATAAATCCTCAGTATCCATTCTCAAACGAAAGCAAAAGGAAGAGCAAACTCACCCTCAAGTTCTGATACTCCGAATCATCCTTACTACTCGAATGATCATGCACAGCTCTCGTCGCCGCCTCTTGCCTCGCCCTCTGTACCTGGTCTTCCAACATCCTCTTCTGTCGCAACCAATCCTCCTCTTTCGTCCTCATCGACTTGGCTTCCTTTTTATGGGCATTCCGATCGTTGTCGAGCTCAATACACGCCTATTTTGTTCAAAAATTAGGTTATTTTAGCTAGAGATAAAGGACAAGAGATGGGAGAAGAGGGCAGCTCACGTTTGTCCATTTAGTCTTGGCGTCGTTCAGCTGAGCCTCGAGAGCGTGTCGGTCCCTGTGGTTCTGGTCCAGGGATTCGAGGTTCTGTTTACGAAGTCTCCTCTCGTCACCCAATTCCTTGTCGAGGGAAGCCTATTCAAATCCAAACAAGTCGACAGTCAGAATCGAGGTATCGAGAGTAAAAAGGCAAAGCGACGCACCACCCGACTCTTCAGCTTATTAACCTGCTCAGTCGCGTGTTCAAGCAGCTTTTCTTGCTTCTCGTTGACCCTCTGCAGGTTCTTCCGTTCTGCATCAACAGCTTCCCTCTCCCGAATCAAAGCAAAGTACTTGTTTTCCGACTTGGCTTTCTGCAAGACAAGAACAAGATACAGTCAGAATGCGTTTTTAATGAGATTTGTGAACTAACCTCGTTGAAGGTCCTGAGCAACTTCTCCTCGATATGGTACAGCTCAAACGCCTTGCTCTTCACTTGCTTCTCCAGTCCTTCCCAGGCTGTCGATAACGAGCTCAGCTCCTTGTAAATCTCCGATTCAGACTGTAAAACGAGACAAACAGTCAGGATCAAACAGCCTTGCAAGATGTNAAAAAAGGGAAGCGCACGCGTTCGTATGTCGTCACAAGCAACCTCAGCTTCTCCAGCTCTTCTCCCTGCGCTCGAACCTGTTCCATCAACTTGGCCACATCGACCGGAAGCGCTGTTGTACACGATTCGCCAAACGTCCCCTTCAACTCGTCCAGCTCCTTTGACAGCCGTAAGACTTTCTGTTCTGCATCGACGAGAGCCTTTGCGGTGTCCGCTGGATCTTGACCATTACTGCTACCACAATTACTGAGAGCAGCTTCAGCGGCTTGAGCACGTTCGACAGCTTCCCGGTTTAGTGTTCGGAGTTCTTCAATGAGCTGAGCTTCGTCCGGGTTGCCTTTCAAGAAAAACTGTACGAGGTGTTCTTCCCGTTCTTGAGCAGCCAGCCGGGCTTTACACCGGCTCAATTCAGATCGCATAACTTCAAGGCGTTCCTAAAGGTGGCAAAATTTTCAGCCAATCCATTACATCAGGGAGTGTATGAGAGCTTGACTAACCGACTGGTTCTCAGCAAGCGCCTTGAATTCCTGCAATGCGGACCACTTATGTGCTTCGTTCTGCCGCCGGTCGAGAATTTCTCCGTTCGCTTGGTCCCTTTGCTGCCGAAGACGCGCATTCTCTAGGTCGCGTTTTGCCAAGATGGCCTTCAGGTCCTCCAGCTGTCTGAGTTGAGCAGCCTGCGCCCGGTGGGGTCAATATCGTTCCAAAGAGACAGACAATGATCAAACGTACAACGACTGACTTCTCCCACTCGTCTCGACTCGCACGTAGTTGGTTCAATTCTTCCGTCATTTTATCCACTTGATAAAACGCGGTCTCGTTCAACTTCTTCAGAAATTGGTCGTGCGAAGGAAGAGAAGGCGTTTGATGCCCCTGCGGTGCACGGGATCAACAAACAGTGCGGTCATTAGAATATAAATATCAGACCTCTTTCGTCGGCCTCTCTCTGAGTTCTTGCTTCAGCAAGGCAACTTCCGTCTCCAGCTCGGCAATCTTGTTCTCCCATATCTTAATCGATTCAGGAAGTAAGGTATATTGAGATGGTGCGGATTCTGGCGCTGGGGATGCTGTGTGGGATGGCGTCTGTTCGCAATGTTAGATGATTAACAGAGAGAGAACTTGGGGTTAGGACTCCCACCAATGATAAGGACCGAACCACTCACTGAAGGAGAGGACGGCTTGCGTTCTGTATCCCCTGTATCTCCCGGATTCGACTTGGGTGCTGATTTCTGAGGGTGGATGGATTGAACTGTCTGACTTAGTGCCCTTTCGACACGGTTTTCAGCCGCTATGAGATCTGTGTAGTATTTGTCCCTCGCCGAAACGCAATCATCCAGCTGTTTCTTGAGAAGGTCCAGTTGGGACCGCAATGCCGCACACTAAAATTCCGGGTATATTAACAATTAACGTGATGACGGCAACCTGCCAAAGTGATTGATACCGTACCTCTGTTTGAGACTGCTGCAATTCCACAAAGTGACTGCTCTTCAAAGAGAGTGAGTGCTCCGGCCCTCCAGACTCGATCAATTTGTGCACAAGCGCTTCCGTTGCATTTGCAGTTTTGCCCAAGGCATCTTGCAGTTCTGGAAATGACTCTTCCTCCACACGAGCGGCAACGTCAAACACGTCTATGGGAAGAGAGTCAGATATGGGATCCTTGGGAACGGAAACTGAAAGCAACCTTTGGCTTGAATGGACGAGGGCGTTAGGTCTTCCGACTTGACAAAGAGTCGAATGGATTCGATGAGCTGGAGAAATACAACGTTGAGCTTACATCTTAGACTCATGGTATGGTGCCCACCTGCGACCAACATGCAGTAATGGCGGCCAAACCAGCTTCGCATGTTGTTTTGCGTCGCTCCAACTCTTCGATTCGCGCGAGGTTCCTCTCGTTCTCGCGATGATAGTGCTTCATTCGTCTATAGATGGCCTCCTTTCTGAATTTCTAAACCTCTCTACGTGAGCCAAAGAGTGCGTCAAGCCTTTGAAAGAAGGGTGGGTCACCTCAAGATTGGCCTGAAATAGCTGTTCATCCTCTGTCTGGTCAGAATGGCCATTGACATGGGGTGTGCCGTTTGTGCCTGTCAAAACACGCTTCTTTGCGACCGTAATGTCTCCATCATCTGTATGCGGACGCTTTCTCGACAGTTCGCTCATGGTGTCGAGAGGGAAAGGAGGGACGGTGAGGAAGGAGGATGGTGGCCTGCGAGATGAGGCATTGACGGGGGTTGTTTGGCCCAAGTGTGTTTCTCAACTCCGATTACAAATTCTATCTCACCCATTCTCCGCCGTGCCTGATCATGACATATTTTCTACCGCTCTATATACAACAGAATCCCTACACCAGTCCTCCCAACCGCAATTTATATACGTGCTCCGAGGTGTCGAGCTCCAGGATCTCGCAGTCTGCTGCGCTGCCGTCTCCAACCTGCGTCTCCACGCAAGCCAGGTCCAGGGACTGAGCACAGTTGGTGAGCGTCATCGACGCAGCAGAATCACAATAAAGAGACTAACCTTGCCTAGGACCGTCATCGGCTGGTGCCAAACCGCTGTGTTGTACACAATTCCTTGAGCCGTGCTTGCCCAGAACGCTCTCAACGTCTTGAGATCCGGCTTGTCGTCACCGCCGTTGTGCGCCACGACCACAAGATATCGGTCACTGGTCTCTTTCAGTCCCTCTCCACCCCCTTTGCCCATCGGAACAAACGCCTGGTTCGTGTACGGGTGCCTTTCAAGCACCGTCAGTGGCGAGAGTCCATCCGGTGAGATATCAGCCAAGGGTTGGCACCGATAAACTGAAATCCCGGCTGTTGCATTCGAACCGGCGGGGTAACTCGATGAAAGCAAAGTAAGCTTGTGGAATTTGCTCGCTGTGCCTGCGTTAGCCGGCGTGATCTTCGTGCCCTTTGGGGCTGCAGTCAGGTCGCTATACCCCTGGATGACTTGCCCGAACGGGCTGAAAGCCTCTGGCGTTAGCGGGAGCACAGGAATTGTAGTTACCTGCGGAGTTGGTGACATGGTAGAAGGGGAGATCGAAAGAGGAATCGAAGCGTCCTCAGCTGCAACTGCAGCCGAAGAAGGCGCTACAACGCAGTCTGCTTTCAACCCAATGACCCGAATCCTTTTCACTCCTCCGTCAGGATATATTGTCATCTTGACATGGGTGAATACGGTGTTCTCTACGTTCTCGAGTTGGAAGTAATGTTGTCTATGCGGTCCCAGCTTCGTTCTAGGTAAGACTACTGTCCACTGCAGATTCTCCCCGCCCTGAGACTGCACGTCCAGATCGTCCTCCGAATAGATCGCTTCTAGTTCGCAACTCTCTGGGAAGTTACCTTTGAAATGGGCTGTGTCGATTTCCACCTGCTCCAGGTATCCAGGCGCTCCTCTGCTACTCGTCAGTGCTGAATCCTTTGAACATGGATAGGACACTTACAGTTTGACTATCACCCAGTCCTTGTGTCCCTTAACTCGACTACGCTTAGTCTCCCAGCCATCTCCCATGTCCTTGCCACGACCTGGCAAAATCAGGTTGGACCCCACACCGAAATGTTGATCAGACACATAAAGGACACGGCCACCCGAGAAAACATGAGCAAGATCGAACGGAGTGGCATCAGTGGCGTGCACAGGGGCGACGTCACCATACACTCTGAACCGGGCCTAGACAGTACAACACAGGTCAACATCCTTGAACGGCGGAGACGACTATCAAACCTACCACACCACCATCAGGATAAATCTTCAGTTTCACAAAGTTGACGTTGTCAGTTTGCGGGATCTTGAACAGATGCCTTGAACTGGGGCCTAGGCTGGTCTTGGGAAGGACTTCCGACCACTAGCAATTGGAACAGGTAACTCGGCAAGGTCATGAGGGGTACCAGCGAATAACACTCACCCTTTTATCATCAACACGAGGATTCTCTTCCGCAGCTCCATATAGCACCTCGACGGATGCTTCAGGAGCCTCATTACCTGCCGAACCGGTTTTCAGCACGTGTTGGGGAGCGCTCGGAATATGAAGGAATCCTTACCGCTGAAGTTCGCTGTGTCTATGTCGAAACCATAGATGTTACCAGGAGTTCCCAGTTGGATGATACACCTAGCAGAAGTGCGAAGTCGCGCATCAGTGGCGGAACGAGGTAAGACTAGTAAAGGAGAATGTACCAATCATGGCTAGGATTATGCCTTCGGGTTTCCCATCCACTAAAAAGGGCACCATTCGGTCCAAATTGCCCTTTCAGACTGGGCGCAGGCTACCAACGGGAGGATAAAGTGGTAAATTCTCTTTGCATTCCCATGAATATAAGCGTCTCAGGGACGGCTTACCTCTACGAGCAACAGATGGAAGGCTTCCGCGAAGAATTCATCGGAAACTTCCACAATCCGACCTCCAATTGCCACACTCGACAGTTCTGGATTGTTGAGATTAGTTTTCAGTTCCATCGCATGCTATAGCTGGCTCCCCCCAAGACATTTTGCGTACCTGTTGCGGCTGATAAGTGTTCCGTGAACTGTTCAATAGGGACCCGTTCGAATGACATCTTGCTCTATATGGGCTTGGACGATAAGGTGTGATTCGGGTCAAGTAGCTCTCGTCTTTGGAAGATGAAGCTGAGGACAGCAAGAGTTGCACACGACCCCCTTATTATAGGACGCTGGGGAGCCGGTCCGGAACAAGACATATGGCCCCAAGATTCAAGAACGAATTACACGTGGAGGAGGACCCTTTATCTATAGGGGCGTAGATAACCGACACCTCCAGGGTGCCCCCAAGAATCAGCGCTATATGACAGGTTATTACATAGCAGAATCCTCTAGTGCGTAACGCAAATCTACTAGTTCTATATGAAACCCAAATCGACAGTTAATCCCTCGGCTTGCATCGCTTTAAGACGCTGCAAGTCCGCCAAATGACTCGAGGGCAGATCTAATTCAACCCTGCGCAGCTGAGCAACCCCATGTTCTCGGAAGTAAAACCGCGATTCGACCATATCTGCAATTGTTCCATCCGCTGTCTGGAGGCAGTTACCACGCACTATAAGAGCCTGCAGGCTCGGGAGGAAGCATGCTTGATCAGCCAACGGATGGGTGGTAACTCCGTCGGACTCCGACTCCGCAACATCATCGTCCAATACAGCGAGAGCGGCGGAGGCGTTCATACAAAGCGAACAATTCATGAGATAGAGACCCGCATCCGTGACGAAGGGATCCCACGTCCAATCTCGACGATCATCGACGACGAGTTGGTGGAGAGTTTGCAGATAAGGCTGCTGAAGAGTGGAGATGAACTGATCAGCTCGCATTCCCGAATCGCGAAGTTCCAAGCGTGTCAGCTTGCAAGACGATCGCCTGAGAAACTCTTCGAAGCAGGATTGGGGCCAGCGATACTGTTCCAACGGCCCTCGCACATGAATGCTGAGATTCTTCAAGGCAGGGAGTGTAATCCTCGAGAAGAAACCGGTGAAATGCTCGTTGCTAATGTTGATGGATAGCGAATGGAGGTATGGATGGACCAATGGTTCGTCGAGAAGCGGTCCGAACAAGGTATCGACCTTGAGCGTGCACTCCCTGACGCTTTCGCATTTGCTGAGGATATGAAGAGATGTCCCAATCGAAGGCACGTAGTCGAGAGACAGCGCATCTAATTGATGCCAGGGGACCTCGACGGTGCTATTTGCTAGCAAATCCAGCTCGGGTACCCGCGATACTTGTAGGTTGATCAANCGAGGTACATCCTGGAAGACGCCGAAGATATATCGTTCATCCTTCTCGTATACCCGGTACGAGGTCCGTAGTCGAAATTGCTGCAGGACTGGAGCCACCAATTTGACTGCTTCGGGATACATGGCAAGTCGGGGGCCTGCGAGTTGAAGATCGATGTTCATCCAACGCATGGTGTGTTTGATGAAGATGTTTAGGATGTTCCCTGCGGCTACAGCGTTCATGTTCGACTCGTTTTGTTGGTGAAGCGACAGGTCCAATGGAAGAGAACCTGAGCGGGCGAGCCAAAGCTCGGCTAGGTCGGGTGCTGGACACGCATTTCCGTTTGCGACGTATACTGTTAACCGCTGCCAAAGCTGAGGTAGCGACACTGCTACCTCACGCCATCCACGACATATTTGACAGAGGAGAAGCGGAGCCGTTAAGGCGTTGACGTCCCGATCTCGGTTATTCCATGGAATAGGGCCGTCTTTTGGTGGACATCCTGGCAGACAATACAGGAATATTTCTGCCCATAGCTCCGTAGGTAACATTAAACCGCCTTCCGAATTCAGGGCCTTCCTCGAAACATGCGGCTCTTGTTGGTCTTTTTTGGTCGAAAAATCGATTGGGTAAGGATGATGCTGCAAGATGCGATAATTGATAATAGGATCCTGGCAGGGATACATGGGTAGGGATTTCCTGGGCGTGGGCTACTCAGATGTGAAGAGGTCAGAGCGGTATGCGCAGTTCAGGGAACGTGAATGTGGCTGGAACAAATCGATGAAATGAAACATGGTGTGTTCGGCGCATGTCTGAATACAACTTGCATTGGGAAAGGGGAAATTACAAGAGACACTCGCCTATACAACTCGACTGCGGGGGTACCTGCTATGTATTATAACCCGTCGATGACGTCAATCCCCTGTCGGCCGACAACAGGAAGGGCGGGGAGATCTCTGGGCATCTCCTAAGCCCTCTTCGCGCTCCTCTTCGTTACTCTGGTGACACAAAATGACGAAGTGACGTGCGAGAACTTGGTTCCCATCGTGCTCATCAAAGCGATATCCTGTGCAAGGTGATATATAGATGCGGACCCATCCAATCACATGCGCCCTATGACCGTCCTCTTCTTGCCCCATGGATCGGTCCATATTTCAGAATTAACGATGCGTCCTGTACTTCGTAGAAGAGCTTGTACACTTTCGGCTTGCTGGTGTCCGACTTCTAAAGCCACAAGAGCGTTTGGCCTGAACAGGTCAGCGCGGCATAATAACCGCGCGATAGAATGATAGAAGTCCAGGCCGGACGGGCCTCCGAACAATGCTTTGGGATCTTCGTAGTTGACAACGGAACCTGGAAGCCCTAAGTATTCTTCCCATGATATGTACGGCGGATTTGAAGTCAAGAGATCGATGGGAAGGACCTGGTCTAGCTCAGGCTTACTGGGGAAGTCGCTCGATAGGAAACTTGCTTGGGTTGCTCTAAAAGTGTTCACTGGCCTAGAGCCATCCGATGTGGACGGCACCCCACAAAAAGCAGCATTTTCTTTGGCCAAGCTTAGCGCATGCGGGGATATATCAACAGCATGCGCCTTCAAGCTTCCTGGCGGCCAAAGATGGCAGAGGAGGAGTGGGATGCAACCCGAGCCAGTACCAAGGTCGAGCATGGTGATTGGCTTTTGAGCGGTGGGGGAGAGGGTCTTGGCAAGCTTGAGGACCCAGTCCTCAGTCTCCGGACGCGGGATGAGGACTGGAGGACGCGTGAGGAGTTTGAGAGGGCCGAAGGGCTGGGTTCCTAAGGAAGGAAGAATATAGGATAGAAAATTGTAAGGCCCCAGCCTATGGGACGATGACTTGCAGGCACATACCCAGGATATATTGCAGAGGTTCGCCGAGAGATCTCCGCCGTACCATCTCGTCGAGAGACGTGGACGATTCGCGGGCAGCAACGGCCTGCCGCATCCATTTGAGCTCGAGAGCAGCCTGCTCGCTGCCCAAGGACCGTGCAAGCGTTGCGAGCAGACGGTGGGCCATGCAGGAAACAGGGTCGACGCCGCCAGCGGCAACGGCGGGCTATGGATAACCAGGAACGGTTCGGTTTGTGGACCAACCCCAGTTCGGAAGCAAAGCTTGGCAGGGAAGGCCCGCGGCTCGCTCGCGTGCGGTTCGATTTGATTCGGTCAGTTGAACAAATAAAATCAGCTGGAGGAGATTAAGCAGAGCACGTATTTCTCTGGTCCTTTTCCTGTGGCTTTTCTCCCGGTCCGCTCGTCGTCGACCTCCCCTACCGTCTGCCCCGTCGTTCTCGCGTGTTCCACGTCGTCTGCGGTGCAATGTCTGCCGTCTACGCCGTCGCCCCTCGTCCAGCTCATCTTGCGGTCAGTACCCTGCTCGGTGCTCGAACCGCTCGCTCTGACGCCCTGCGTTTGTAAAATAAATTACAGGCACCAAACGCACAGGCAGGGCCCTCTACTCCCCAACCGCTGCTCAAGAAAAAGACGTCGCAGACGGGCTTAGCCAGCAAGCGAAAACGACTCGAAACGCCTGACGACTCGCAGGACTCCACAGCGTCCCAACCGCCTCGAAAAGCGAGAGAGGGGCCGAAGAAAAAGAAAGCCAACAGGGCGTGCTTCCACTGCCAAAAGGCGCACCTCACCTGTGACGACTGTGCGTGCTACCGTCCTATGACTTCATTTCACACTCATATATCTCGGTGTCTCTAGCACGACCTTGTCAACGATGCATCAAACGCGGTATCGCCAACAACTGCAAGGAGGGACATCGAAAGAAGGCAAAATATTTGCTGGACGACGACGAGCTAGGTGTGTACAGCATCGTTACCTCTGTCATTGACGGAGCAGAGCAGCCAAAGCCCTGACATCACGTGGGTCCGCAGAGCAGCTCAAACGAGCCAAGTCCATTCCAGCTGATGGACCGAAGGAGACTCCTGCTGAACAGCCAGTAACCATTCCAATTAGTGAGCTTACAGCATTCTGCTCATTCCGGACCTTGAAAATTTTAACCATTCCTGCTAGCAAAACCCGTACCGCAGACGGAATCTCTTCTCGCCACCGCCTTTGACCCGACCTTCACGTTTGGGTCCGAAGCAGCTACTCTGGAATATGCGATATTGTCCTCCATCCTAGGCAATCCGAGTCCTCCTGAGTCAACACCAACTTCGCCACCACCAGCGCCACCGTCACAATTTTCGACTTGGCCCTCAGAGCCTATAGATTTCACAACATCTCCCCGAGTAGCCACAGGCAACAACACTTACGCCCCATCATATGGCGAAACGCAGCTTGGTCTGGCGTCAGAACCATCCTTATCTTCCACTGCGGGGAACACACCGTTCCTGACATATTCCTATCCCCAGTCTCAACAGTCGGACGAACTAGCCGAACTGACGTATCCGCCACAAACACAGGCCCAGACTTCTCTTCACCCTCTACAACCGCGATACCCCCTTGAAGGTCGAGCTCGTTCGCCACCAACAGGTGCTTTCGCTGAAAATATTGCGACGAAAGATGTCATCTCACGTGGACTGCTTACCCCTCCACTTTCCAATGGATCACCGAGCTCAATAGCGTCCGTACCCATAGGAGAGATATCAACCCCCAAACCAGCAGGCTCGCAATTGCAGGGCATTAACGACAGAGTCACAGCGCCCTATGACTACACCCAAGGATACCACTTCTTGATGAAGCACCTACCGACCCGGTATGTCCACTCCCTATGATGTTGTCATTTTCGAAGGAGTGCCCCCGGGACTCGAGCTCTGATCATCTTTTCTTGATTTTTCCGCATCTTCACTTCCTCCCATCATCACTCCATGTCACTTTCGACATGTGCTTCTTGTCACTTCCATCTAAAGGTTTGAGAAGAACGATACTCTTCGTATCGTTCGGGCCTTGGCCATTTACCGACCTTCGCTGATAGCGCTCCAAATGCCCTTGTCCTTGGATGACGAGATCTTCGTGGAGAAATGCTTTCAGCGATCCCTGCTCGTAAGCATACCTAGCGTGGGATCATGAGGTTCGATTGATTTTTCTCACTTGGGTGTAGGAACTTGGCAAACTCATCTCCTACAGTGGGACGCCTACAGTTGTTTGGCGTCGCACAGGGGAAATTTGCCTCGTCGCTCCAGAGTTCTGTATGCTAACAGAATGGCCTATGGAAGACCTTGTTGGGCGCAAAAAGTATATTTATGAAGTGCGTTGTTCCTTTTTTATCTTCAGCCCAGAGTGATTTATCTATTCCTCTGACAGCTCTTCGAGAACCAATCAGTGGTCGAATACTGGGAAAACTTCGCCGCTCACGCATTTGAGAATACAACACGGTCGGTCTACTCACATTGCGTCTTACTCAAACCATCCGGAGCGCCCGTCCCTGCCACCTTCTGTTTTACAATAAAACGAGACCTATTTGACCTGCCTAGCATGGTCATCGGTGTGTTTCTGTCTTCCTTGGTTAACCCGCTTTAACTGACTATTGCTATTCGCAGGACAATGGCTTCCGCTTTTGTAGACCAGCATGATAGACTCGACATTCTAATGACCTTTCAAGTATTTTTATATTCTTTATCTCGTTCTGTTGCATTGTCTGGGTTGTCTTCTCTTTGGTCTGTAACTCTGTACGACTCCGGTCGTCATACTCGATTCCCTATATGCTCTCTTCCTGTGCTCTTGGCTCTGGCTACCGCTTCCTTCAGAATTCAAACACTCAACCTATTAGCTGTTTCAATATCCCCCTCCCGCTTTCCCCACGCCGCTCCTCAGCTTATTATGCGCTTGCCGCTTTCCTGCTGTGGATGTTACTCCAGGGTATTTTGTTTAATCCTTTTCGTTCCCGTCCCCTACATTATATCTTGTGTAGACATATTCTTTTGGTTTTTTCTGGGTTGCATATCTCTGTCTCTCTCTCTCTCAATCTCTATCGCACACGCAAGCACGTTACCCATATCGCATTCATAAGTAGACAAGGTCATTGGCGTAGCACAGATGGATGTAACGTCATTGACCCCTCGAAAACAATGGAATCACTTTTCTCCGGAACGACGCAATGAGCGGGCTTCCCCCAGGTTTTCTGTCATGTCTGCTGACAGAACTGTATTGTGTACCCTATGGACGTGGAGGATTTCTAAAAACCGATCATGATGAACTGGGGTCCCGTGTCCGGGGATTGGCTGGTATGGGATGGCTTGGATCCTCTTGGAAATGGATCTTCAAATCTTAGTATGGATCCCGCTCATACCGTCGGCACTAGAAGACCGAAACGCGTGAGATAATAGATATTACGGAGGTGGGGTAACTCTTAGGCTCCGCCCCCGACATATGGATCANCGCCCCCCTCATCGATGCCGCGGGCGGACTGGGTTGCGCGCGGCGTTCACACCTCCTCGCGCTCGAGCTCATCGATGGCCACGCCATCCTGCAAAGGGACTGGCGATGGTGATGGAGAGGCAAGCCACGCGCCCAGCAGGGGCGAACGAGGCGACTTCATACTCTTTTTTTTTTTTTTTTTTTAATCGCGGTCCTGACGAGCTCGAGTTCCGTGACCCTTCCGGTCGGTCAAGCCAACCTGAACTCGCAAACGAGCCGGCTGTCAGATGGGCCGGTCGCAAAATGCCTGGGGAGCGCGCTGCATGCGCCCACCATACATGGAGACGCGTTGAATGCATGCGGTGGTGTCGCGAACATGGACGTAAATAAGGGACATTGAACCCCATGTCGGGTTTATGGAGACGGGTAACACGGCCCTGCGAGAGGCTGAAAAGGGGATCGAAACGAAATGAACCAGGTTCTAAAACCGCGTCTATATTCAAAAAGTAAGGTATCGGCGAACGAAAGGGTGGAATAATTATGGCATTGCGGAGATTACTGGAAAGGCCACGGAGACCCATCGTGGCCTTTTAGCGCGCTCGACTCCGTGTCTGGCGATGAATACGGATATTGATAGGGGAGACCAACGAGTAAAATTGCCTGCAACTTTAAACCTGGTCTTGAATATTCGCGTAGTCACTTTCCACGCCGGGTTCGAGGAGGGAAGCGTGTCCGAGGATGAGTACGCCGGACGCGCCAATCAACCAGAAGAAGGTCCCAAATGGCGAGGCGAGCCAGAACATGGGGATACCGATAACGAAGAGACCGGTATAGAGGTGTTTTTGTGTAATAGTGTGCTCGCCAAATTGGGTAGCGTCAGGAGCTGTATGATATAGAGCATCGGTCGATCATCAATGGAGGCTACGGGTAAGTAAATCATGGGTTACGCACCAAAGCGATTAATAGCGGTAAATCCTCCGACGAGGAACAGTAGAGAGATCAGGAGAAGCCAGTTTGTCAGACTAATATAGAGCTCGTCAGCGCAATCCACGAAACACGTTGATAAACCATACACTGCGTAGACGGCAAGGAGTGCGATAATCAACAGGTAATTCCCTATTTCAGGAATTGCATAAGTCATCTGTTTGCTTGAAGACTACTAATGTGAGCGACTTGCCTGAGAAGTAGCGAGTATTATATGAGATGCGCTGGGACAGAGATCAATCCTAGTTCGGAGCCCTTGGACAAGCTATGGCTTACAGATGTAGCTTGGTTCATATCTGCTGGGCGAGATATTCTTGAGACATCGAAGAACTCCTGGGGTGGGCGAAGCCCTGACAGCCGTGCCTCCTACAAAACATACACGTCGGAGTTCAGCGATATTGCTCAAATTTCCGGGATTGGAGAGCACACTACGCACCCGGAAAGATTTGAGAGCATCTGTAACACGCAAAACGGCTTCCATTGTTGCTAGGATATGAGAGAGTGGTGCGGATGGTGGTGGTATAAAGGAAAGAAGGGTTGCCTATTATCGCGCGCAGAGAGCTCTGTTCAAGTACTATAGCACAGCGCAGCCGCAGCGACCGCGCACCGCTGTCCTTGCTTACGTCACCGCCTATTTTGAGCCCTTTGTTTGGCTTCCAGGTCAAACCCAAACAACGCGCTCATTGTTCGCCTTTCCTCCAACCTCGTCCTGCACCATACGCTTCCCTCCCACAATGATTCGTCGGAATCCAACTTTGATACCCATGACGGACTCAGATGTCCAGGATATTCGCGACATGGTCCTGGCTGAAAAGTCAGAAGAGAACAAACAGCAGATACTCTTGAACACAATGGCCAAGTTGTCACAGACGACCGGCATTTCTAGGGAGGACAGAGAATTGCAGGAGGTCATGAAGAACATGGCAGAGAAGGAGCAAGATGGTCTCAAAAATAAGGTGTTCAATCCAACAGGAGGTGAATCTTCCCCTTCCGGCTTCTAACCACGTTCTCATTTTACTGTCAAACCTAGCATCTTCTCAATAAGCACGGTCCAGATATACCAACTTCGTGTACATTATATCTCGGTTGCTGCTCAAACCAAACCTTTCCTACCGAGACACTCCAGGCTAGATTTCTAGATCGATCAGCCCCACAGTTTTCAAATTGGCGCATTCCTCAGACTTCACGTCACCTCCACTGGAGACTGGATCGTGACGTCAATCGCTCCGGCCCATAAATACAGCTTTGCATCGAGAATGCTTTCCTTTCATCCATAACCTACTACCACTATGTCGAATCCTCAAACCAGCCTCGATCCTTACACCGCCCAAGCTGAAAGCAACCCACCACCCCTGGAGAAGATTAAGGGTGCGTTTCACGTCAAATCAGTTCAGCGTGTACACTCAACTCAACGAATAATAGGGTACAGGGAGATTATCAGCTCGGTCAAAACCGCCATGATGACCACACGCTCGGCCGATGGCGAGCTGCATGCCAGAGCGATGAATCCTGCCAATCGTCAGTCATGCTGTCACCTGAGGTTGTTATTCNTTTTTTTAACCAGGACATTAGGCAGCGACGATACTCAATTGAACCTCGTCTTCCTGGCAAATAACGTTTCCCACAAATTTGAAGAGATCCAGAATGACGTTCATGTCAATGTCAGCTTCTTAGACCAGCAAACCGGGAGTTGGGCGTCGTGAGTCTCTATAGTTTATTTGCGTCCCCTGTTATCATTGAATATGTTTCCAGGGTATGTGGCAAGGCAAAAGTATCAAATGACAAGGAGGTTATCAAGAAGTACTGGACTTCGACGTAAGATCGAGACTTCTTATCGTTCTATCGATGTACTCATGTCCACCAGGACCTCCGCCTGGTTTGGAGACCTGAAAGATGGCATCCACAAGGGAGACGAGACCGATCCCAGAGTTTCTGTGATCGAAGTAGTTCCGGACGAGATCCGTTACTGGTTTGCGACCAAAGGAAGGGTTGGGCAAGCTATTGATATTGGCACGCACGCATTGACCGGCAAGGTTTCGTCCCCTGGAGATTTACGCACTATCTCCAAGCAGGAGGTATGTCTCCACGCTTGATTTCCAGTTTCCTGGCCCGTACTAAGCTCTTGCAGATACAACTGGCGCAGGGTTTGAATTGAGGGGACGGCATTTGAACTCTCCGTTATGTCATCTGTCAAGCTTTTTCTAGTACAAGTCCCGTTGTAATTCTCCTTTTCGAATGTACAAAGTTTAAAGCGAGGTAATGATTAGGTGCGGGAAATTGGATGATCCTTTCTGGGAAATGTCATTGTGAATGCCGCAGACCCACCCTTCCTCATCTAGGAACCTTATACAAATAATCAAGGATGCTGGCGAGAAAGGACCCTTTGTGTTTCTTTCACACCACTTATCTCTGCGATAGGTGAAGATGCGCGCCGCCGACCGCTCTGTGAATGACACTCCGGTGTACTCGCTGCCTCCAGAACTCATTGCTCGTATATTTGTTCTGGATCAGCAGGACAAAGAGCTGGAAAGCATGGATGAACCTCAGAGGTCCCGCAGGACTTTGTCCACGCCTCGCGAACAGGTTTTCACTCATGTATCCCAATATTTCCGTGCCGTGGCTATCACCACCCCTTCCCTTTGGGCGACAATCCAGGTTACGTGTTGTTCAACGACCTTGACCCGAGTTGAGGCCTATTGTCAACGCTCTCAGTCGGCCCCATTGGACGTACGAGTAATGGTCTGTCCACGTTGTCGGAGCAGTGCTGTGCATGATATGATCAGAATCGTACTGTGTCACGCTCAGCGCTGGCGCAAACTCTCCGTCACTCTGGCTCGAGACCTTTCCACTGTGCGTCTTCTCTCTAATGGGCACACTGAGATGCTGGAGCTCTTGACGCTGTCCATCGATTCCGTGGACATGGAGGACCCTTCCGTCGAGCGAGACAACTTGACCCTACGCGATGTTTTCACGCAAGGCACGTTCAATCTCAAGTTCCTCCGCCTTCGAGGCATGGCAGTTCACCTATTCCGACCACCCCTCCAACAACTTACCGTATTTCACTTGGAACAGACCAACAACATCCCAATCTCGTACGCGACATTCAAGGACCTCTTGACCGCATCCACCAACCTCGCACACCTGTCGGTTTACGGCGACATGCTTACCACGAGCGAATGGCCTATGGCCCCCACTCCCACTTCCCTTATTCACCTTCCTGCCCTCCAATCCTTGCGTATCTGTGGCACAGATGGAAGGATCTTCAAAGGTGTTCTCGCCAACATTCAGTCCCCCATTCTCCGTTCCTTGACGTTAAAAGACATGCAGGAGAGCGACATCGACGGCGACTTGGATCACCATCAGTCCACAGTCCCCTTCCCCCAACTCACAGAGCTCACGTTCTGTGACTTCGACCTTTCAGAAAAACAATACAGATTCTTCTTCCGACTCTTTCCCTCTATCCGATCGTTCTCTTCCTTCAGCTCGACCATCGGGACAACCAAGATTTATAAACCTCTCTGCCAACACTATACGTCCGGGGATCAGCCGCTTCCATGGCCTAATCTCCAGACACTATGCTTTGGTTTCGATCCCAGCGATGATCCCGGTCTGGTCGAAGATTTGCTCATTGACCGGAAGAAGTCTCTGTACCCCCTTACAGAACTCAATTTTGCAACCACGGATCGGGATGGCCTTCACCTTTGGCTCGCAGACGTTGACACCTGTGGGGTAGAGTTGACGATGGCGAGCACGGTCGAGCAATGGCCACCTTCCAGCGGTATGCAGTATTTGGACTGCGATGACATTTTGTTCGATTGAGCCTTTTTTTTGGTTTTCTCGGAAAGTTTATTCTAATTGTGGCTTTTTTTAAAATAGTAGGATGTTTTTGGGAATGCTTCTACTTATCGGGTCGAGGTTCCTTGGTGCCTCGCGTCGTGATGTATGTGACTAGAATATCGCTCATGTACATAGCTTAAGCTTCTTTGCGGACCAAGATACGTCCCCGCCGGCCTTAGTGTTGGTGATTTCCGGGTCGCGAGCTAATCCTGAGGCTCGAAATTGGGAGGGATTGGGCGGGGGGATGTCAATCGTTTACCTTCTCCCTGCATTGAAGGGCCATAGCAATCTATGAGCGAAACATTTGGTCAAATTGTATCATAGTTTCCAGAAATCGCGTGTCTAGGCGCAGCAGGCCTCATTGCGTTGGCGGCTTGGCAGCACCATTCCCTGGAGAAACCAGAGAATGTGAAATCGCATTCTAATGCCACCACAAAACCGGGGTACAAAGGTTAATCGTTAAGCGCTCGATGCTCAACCTTATCGACAAGCCCCGGGGCCTCCTATCAATCCTCGAATAGAGGTTGGAATGCCTGAATATCAAATAGAATTGGTCAGAAAAGTTGACACAAGGCGACAACAGCGGAGGACAATACGAGCCTTGTGATTATCAGAAGACTGGGTAGCACCAAATTCGTCCAACAAGTCAAAGCTGTTCTCCTCGAGGTCCATTTGTTCCACCTCCTGTGAAGGCGGTACAAATCCAAAGTCTACTTCTTCTCCTTCTCCATCAAGCAGATTTGCAAGTTCGTTCGCGTTCATGTCTTCGATCCCGAGACCGGTCGACTTTAGAACATCGATTTCTGTTTGTGACAACTGAGAACAAGGCAGGAATAATGGTTCCACGTCGGACTCGGGCTCCTCCACCGGCGACTGTGATACGTTCCAGGCCTTCGGAGGAACTNGGGGGGGGAAGCATGGTTCCGGCACGATGGCTGGATTCTGCCAATGGTGGCTGAGAGAATACGAACCCTTGCCCAGGTTCCGAAGAAGGAGGCATCGAGGTTGCCGGCATTCGAGATTGTGAACGGGGGGTTACTGAAGACCTTGACGCTGCCCGTGGCAGCTGTGCGACTTGGACAGCTTTCATAGGTTTCTTGATTCGAGGTGCTTCATGACCAGTATCCTCACGGTCTCTCTTCCGAGTACTTGCCGTGGACCTTTGTGTTTGCGACGGTCCACCGGACTGAATTTGGCTGGTAGAGAGGACAAATAAACAGTCGAAAGAATCGCCGTCGCAATCAACGAACAGAGGAGCGGCTGGTTCCGTGAACCGTATATCCAGCGGAAGGGTCATTGAATCGGAAAACGCGAGCGTTGCCTTTGAAGTCTTGGTCAATGAGACTGCAATGAAGAATTTTGGAGACTTACGGTGAACTCTCGCAGGTGGAATGCAAACGTGATAGGCACGGAGTATATGTCGTAAAAGTCAAATTCCTCGGCACTCATAACAAGCTCTGTGGAGAGCTGATCCCGACCTAGAGAGGAATGCATATTGTCCATCAGAACCGCGTTACTCTCCTACGTCTGTTGGAAATACTCGCCTCTGTTCTCAATCGAGGAGTCCGAGCTCTTGAGCGTCAGTTCCGCGTCCGAGAACGTCCACACGAGTTGAGGGTCGGATTTGCCACCTTTGCTGACTGGGAAATGGTCTATCACGTCTTTGAATGCTTTAGGTCCTATTGTAACTTTGGACTCTGAGGTCGGATCTGGGAAACTGGGTTCGACGAGAGTAGTCGGCGTAAGCATTACCAAACGATGTGTTTTGACGATTCCTGGAGCGACAACGATTAGAGACCGTTTACCAAGGCGTGTCACCGCATATACCGTGTTTACAGTGGAGCTTTATCACGAGCCTGCTCTCCAAGCTGTCTTCCTCTTCTTGCTGCTCCTCCTCGGCTCCGTCGTCTGGAGTTCCCTCTATTATTGATAATTCGCACCGAGAAGCTAATTTTTCCACAGTTCGATGCTTTAAAATTGAGAGAAGGGACTGCATCGGTGGTTAGCGTGATATATCGAGTTATGCCAAAGGAGTCCGTTTTCCGCCACCTTGGTTAATAGTTGCCCCTTCACCGGTAGAGTTTCTTCCACTTCAGAGCTCGGTCTTGTTACAGGAGACCCCACATAGTATCTCGAGAAAAAGGAAGAGTCATAATTGAATCTGCAATACGCCGATTTGGACGAGTTCACAGCAGACAATGTGAGGGTTTGGGGGGTTGCATTGATTGTCAGTTCCTCCGAATATCTCAGCAAGCAATTCAGAGCCCTGGTAAAGGCTTCAGGTGTATAAGTTGTGTTTAAGAATATATAGGCATATGCGCACGTTTTAAAGCGGCTATATCGAGTGTAGCCTGCATGATGATGAGGAGAGAGGAGAAGTTGGCAAGCGCGTCGCTCGACGCGTCCATCAACCAGCCCCGTCTTGGCACAGCCACCTGCTACTGACACCGGCTTTGATGGGGTTCTCATTTTTGAGATTTTGCGATCAACTGGTATGTATGCCCTAGACACGACATCTCTCCCAATATCACCCATTTCATAGAACAAGACACCAGCCAGTATGGGGGAAGGTCAGCATCACCACAGGTCGACGCTGAAACAGGTGTGTTAGCTACGATGCTGCAGTCGAAGTCAAATTCATGAATTCATGCTCATTCATTCCATGATTTCAGCAAAACAAGCCATTTAAATCGCGACATGCAACCAAAGGAGCCCTCAAGGCTAATGCAAAAGGTCTAGCGGTGGAATTATCACATGAGGTCCAGTTTTAACCCAGTTGTGGTACGAATGCAGGTAAAATCGCCCGTCAATCCCCAAAAGCAACCCCGAACTCTGCTACACAGACGAGGCTGAACCGACGGAATCACGCAAAGCAAACGCAGGCGAAGAAGAGGAGCGAAATCGTGTCTGCTAACCGATTGTTTAACGGAGTCGATGGTGCTCCTCGAATCGTCGCAGTCGTACCCTTGTCTCCGGACGTCAGCTCAAGGAATATTGTGTCCGCGATTGCGGCGTCGCTTGATGTCTCTGCAGAGGAGTGCAGCGAAAATGGCATCTGGAAGATGAAGTGAGCTCCTGTTATAGATGGAGTAATCTATTTCACTGAAGCCACTTTTTTCCAGAGCGGAGCGCTTCAAAACTTCACTCCAGTTCAGAACTCTACCTTATCGAGATTTCTATGGAACGCTGGATGCATGCAAAGTTGCGGACTATGTTGTCTTTGCTCTTTCAAGCTCGGTAGAAGTGAATGACTNGGGGGGACACACTCTTGCGAAGCCTTCAATCCCAGGGTCTACCAGAAGTCGTTACCGTTGTGTCCCAGGAGTCCGAGTTGGACCCCAAGCAACGATCTGGGATCATGAAATCTCTCTTATCCTTCGTCCAATACTTCGTTCCCTCCCAGACCCGGGTTTTTGATCTTCATGTCCCTTCGGACCAACTCAACGCATTGCGGGCCCTATCCGAGGGCAAGCCTAGTGACGTACGGTGGAGGGAAGGCCGCTCCTCCGTCCTCTCTGAGAATACTGATTGGGATGATGGCGTCCTAAAAGTAACTGGTGTAGTTCGAGGAGCCTCACTCTCGGTAAACCGCCTCCTACACATACCAAACTATGGGGACTTCCAAACATCCAAGGTCTGTGTAATACCGCTTAGTATTGAGGCCTCTAACATGCTCACCGCTTGCAACAGATCTTCTCTGCACCGCTACCTAGGAGCCATCGCGGCAGTGGCGTGACTATGGACATAGAGCCGAGTCTGCTCTCGGAACCTGATGCGGAAGACGCTGACTCCTTGGTCTCCACCAATGATCCTGATGATCTCGCGAACGAGCAGACATGGCCAACGGAAGAAGAAATGAACGGAGGACACGATGACGCTCAGGATCAAACTATTCCCGACGCTCGACCCGGGACAACACCCAAAGCCGTAAAAAGGATCCCGAAAGGGATGAGTGAATACCAGGCTGCATGGATCATCGACGAGACCGATGAAGAGGACGAGGATGGAGAATTACCGAGCGCAGGGCGTGACGATGACGACCAGGGAGATGAAGAGATGGAAGAAATGGTGGAGATGCCCGTAGACGATGAGACAGACAACCAGCGAAGCGTTAGATTCCAAGACCTCGACGTCGAAGAAGAAGCTGAGCAGTGAGTATTGATGCTAGCTCTCTCCCATAGCACTCCTGATATACCTGCGTTCAGACTCGAAAAATGGCGGAACCGCAAACGAGAGGAGGAAGATGACACTGCATTCCCGGATGAGATCGATACCCCTCAAGACGTTCCTGCGCGCCAAAGATTCGCAAGATATCGTGGCATGAGGTCGTTCAGAACCAGCCCTTGGGACCCATATGAAAATCTACCACGAGATTATGCACGTATTTTCCAATTCGAAGATTTCAAGAGAACAGAAAGGAACGTTCGTCGAAGGGCAGAGCAAGCAGTCAACGTAATTGAGGTGCGTTTATGACCGTCTATAATAGCTCCAGCAAGCTGAAAGGTTGTACCAGCCCGGGACGCGAGTGACGATCTATATCAAAGATGTACCCCAAGAAGTGGCCAACACAATCGGGCTGACCGTCTTCTCGCTATTCCAACACGAGCACAAGGTTACAGCGCTGAACTTCACCGTTCAGAGAAATACAGAGTACGAAGGCTCTGTCCGTTCAAAGGTAATTAAGCTCATTGTTATTGGGATCTTCTCTCTAAGGCGATATCCAGGATCCCCTCATCCTTTGTGTCGGTCCTCGACGGTTATTCGTTAACCCCGTATACAGCCAGCTCACACGCGGCGGAGGTAAAGGGACAAATAATGTTCACAAATTCGAACGGTATCTGCGCCATGGTGTGACCAATGTCGCAACGATTTATGGACCTGTGACCTATGGGCACCAGTCTTGCACTCTTCTCCGAGAAGGGAAAGACCCACAAGGTGAGTTGAGCGCGAAGTTCGTGACCGTATGGCCGGAGATACTTGCTTACTCCTATCTTTAGCTCCACATCTCGTGGCATATGGTTCCTTCCTCAACACAGATACAACGAGGGTTATCGCCAAACGGATAATCCTTAGTGGCCATCCTTTCAAAGTCCACAAGAAAACGGCGACCATTCGATATATGTTTTTCAATCCTGGTGCGTAGAGCGAAAGCAATTTGTACCCTGAATGTGGACCCTGATACCCTCAACAGATGACATACAGTACTTTAAGCCAATTCAGCTCCACACAAAGTATGGGCGTGTCGGTCACATTAAAGAATCTTTGGGAACGCACGGCTACTTTAAGGCCTACTTCGACGGCCCTATCAACCAGATGGACACTGTCTGCATGTCGTTATACAAGCGGGTTTATCCTAAATGGTACCAGCTTGCCCGCCAAGCGAATAACGGACCGATGGACGACGCTATGATGGAAGAGTAGGGTGACGTTGTTCTCTGTATTGTACACGAAAATCTGGCATATTCCGAAAAATAAATATATCTCCGTAGTGCAGTCGCGAACGTCCGCTGCCTCCAATCTTTGGCAATTTTCAGACCCAGCCGAGAAAATGATAAATGCTTCAGGAAACCAACTCGGGGGAAGTCAGTAAAGGTGACCTTTGGTTGCACAATGAAACCACCTACTTAGAGAACCCCTGTCAGTTGAATCGTCCATGGCGCTTGGGGGTATGGTCGTTGCGGGACGGAGGAACTATAGAGAGAGGAGTGTTACGACGCATCGACGCCTTTAACTGGAATTTGACGAACCACTGGTAAGCGATTCTGCGGTTAAAACTCGAGAGTAGACGCCAGGGAGTTTGGCTAATTTGGTTTTCTTGCTGTCGTCAAGAACGGCGTTCGCCATGGAGAACTGGCGCAGGGTATACTGAGCGAGTTCTTGAGAGTATTTGTGAGTGGGACCGTGGTGCTGAACGAGGGTCATCTTGGATGGTCTACTAGAATGTGCTGAGTCGACAGTCTGGCGAAGGGAAGTACTTATAGGAAGCACGTTCTAGAACCAAAGGCCCCAAAGCAGGTATCGATCGGCCACGAGTATAATTCGGGGGTTGCAGAGTCCCCTCCCGCTCCAATGTTGGGACTCACCCATCATGACATCATGACAGATTGGGGTGGGGGCAAAGCAACATCAGTCAAAACTAATACAGTCGAATAAATTATGATTAGATACACCAACTGTTCGCTACCTCCGAAGGACACGTAGGCCCCACGAAACAATTCGGGCCTTCACATCACTCCCCCATGTCCAAACCTCCTCCAACAGGCCGTCAAGCCCCCCACGTTCATCCCATGAGGGTCGGTGTCCCGGCTTTTCGGTTGCGATGTAACGCAAGACGTCCTTGACAGTGACAAGCCCACACAAAACTCCACGCTCCTCGACAAGAATAACTCTAGGTCTGGTCAAACAAGGGTGAAAACCTTGTCTATGAGTGAGGAGGCTCTTGAGCACTTACCCCATCCGTTTGAAGATTTGCATGATAATTTCCAAGGGAAGTTCTGGGGCTGCTGTCATTGGCGTCTGGAGTGGGTGTAAACGTAAACAATCGCCAAGAATTGAACACCAGAGCGCTAACCTTGTTGACCCAAGGGGTGAATTGTAATTCCCCAGCCGTTGTTGGAGCAAAATAACGTTCTTCATCTCCCTCGAGTCCAGGGCCTCGGGATAAATCTAGATCATCGTCCCCGTGAGTTGTGAAGAGGCATGGCAAGTCATTGATTCTTCCCCGTGTCTTCCTTGCCCGTTCTTACAGGAATAAGTGAGATTTCTCTCTTCGAAGTTGTGTCATGATCGAAGCACCCACCTATTACGTAGCGCAGTTCGCTTCGTTCGATGTATCCAACGAGTGTCAGCGCCCCATCTCCCGAGACGATGGGGAAGCCTCTGACATCGGTGTTCGATAAAATTGTCTCTAAATGACGTATAAATATCCCAGATTTTAATATCAAGACAATACCTTACCCATATCCCTGACGCTCATTCCGGTCTCTGTTAGGGTATGCAATTCCTTCTTCATGACTGAAGCCACTATGGAGCAAGAAGACAGTGAGTATTGGAATATATTGAAGCGTGCCACCACCCACCAGTGACGTTGTAAGCATGGTCTTCTTTTTCCAGGAAAGGGAAGCCATTGAACCGAATCATTTCGTCAGCTATGCCATTGGTTCCAAGGAAATCGCCAACGGCCTTCGTGACGAGCAGCACGATCTGGGAAATGAGGGTTCAATAAAAAACCGGGGGATTGGATGCGACGATGAGTGGAGCGCACCATAGTAGGAAGGATATATGTCAGTGCCCCGGTCAGCTCGAACATGATCACAACGACCGTGACGGTGATTCTCATGACGCCACTAAGTGCTGCCGCTGCGCCGAGGAATGCGTACGTTCCCGGTGTGATACATGGAACGTCTGGTGCGCAGAACTTGAACATTCCAGAAGTTGGGTATGCTCTACGCAAATGAGTATCACATTATCCTCTGGAAATGAGAAACACGTACGTGTACATGGCCTTCACCATAATTCCTACCATCCTACCAAACGTCGCCCCAATAGCCATTGAAGGGACGAAGATTCCGGCGGGAACTTTGCAACCATAGCTGATGACAACGAGTCCAATTCGGATGATGGTCGCTAGAAGCAGGGAATTTGCGATTCGCCATTGAGCTTCACTCCTGGACTGGGGCGTCAGCAAGGCGTCTTAATTGCGGAGAGATGCAATAATAACGTACTGGCATAGGTTGTTAACATTTCCACCTCCTTCACATTCCCGAAACAGGATGGCCATGCTCGATGTCATGTCGAGTCTGAGGAAGCGATTGAAGTAGCCAATCATAGCAGTGATAACGGCCAGCGTGACAGCTTCTGCGACCCCATGGTTTGCCAAGTGCTTTCGACGAAAGGCAGCTACCTGTAGGTTGAACTTGACTACGAAAGCTCCATAGAGACCCTAGTAAAACATCAGTAAACAGTAAAAAAANTATGCCGGGAGATTGACAGGACATACCCCAAAGATCCCAAGAATGATGAAGAAGAATATTTCGAAGAAATGCCAATCACGGTCATATGTAACCTGGAAAAGTACGAGTTTTCCGGTACGGAATGGATTCATAGCCTAACGAATCTCATTAGCGCTCGTCAGCATTCACCTCCCATGAACACTCACCGCAAGTGTGAACGTAGCCATCAAAGCACAGAAGAAACTCCTCCACATGGTCTTGATACTAAAAGTGTGGCTCATTTCCTGTACAGACGATGAGTACAATCCGTTGAACGAATGCTGCATTATGCGTACCTCTATAGAAAACAGCACACCACCAATTGGAGATCCGAAAGCGACAGCGACACCAGCTGCACTGGCGGCAGTTATGATTTCTCGCATTTTGCCTGTTGCACGTATAAGGTGAGTAAAGAATATGATGGCGTAGGCGTAGGTTCAAAACTTGCTTTGGCTACGCCTGAAACGATCGAAAAATCCAGCAACAAGGGATCCGACACAGCAAGCAACATGGACAGACGGGCCTTCTTTACCGACTGAGAGTCCTGAGGCAATGACGAGAGGCTGAAGAGATGTTAACAAGGTGAATCAAACGCAATTCAAATTATACTCACTAGCGTCATGCTTTTGATGAAGAAAGTAGCGAATCCCAAGAAACCCTGCATGACGAAGCCAGCCAGGATGCATTTGATCTCGGAGATGCCAGACCCAGCTGCATACTTTGCAAGGGAACGAACAAGATGGGACGCCACGAAGGCAAAAGAAGTCTTCAAGGATTTAAGGAGGTGAGTTTCGGGAGGCAGAGCGCTTCCGACTCACCGCAAACAGAACGAAGATAATCCACCGGGCCAGTGGCACCGTACTCCAGCTATGCCATGAGTCACATCCATCTACCTCTTCCCCTTCCATCTCCCAACAGCAAAAAGCCTGGTTGAGCCACCACGCGTCCGAGCAATAGCCCATTTTGAGGTCAGAGAACCATTCGCTCATAATTGATATGATTGCCGCATTGACCCCAATGCATACGCCTATTATATCGCCGAGTGAAGAGATTCAGATGTTTGAACAGTTGCGTAGAGCACAGGAACTCACCGACTAGGCTCACTACAAACCAACTAGCTACCGAATCTGCTACCTTCTTCACTTGCGCTAAGAACCATGGAAAGGTCACCTCTCCTCTGGGCCCGCGTCGCTGAAGATTGACCTTGCGACGGTCTCTTATTCTCCGGCTTCTCTCCAAGTTTGCATCCTGGATCCAATCTGACCACACGGGCAAGCTTGGTGAGACTGGCTGGGTTGAAGGCATCATGACGCAACATACCTATAGTCGTGAAATCCTCATATCGGCTGGGCGGAATGCAACATTGAGGTGCGGAACGTGCGCTAGAGTTTCCATGAGAACGCACCGTATTTGCTCGAGCTCTTCCTCCTCTTCTGGATCCATGAAATGGCAGTGGTTTGGACGTGAACTTGGCGCCGAATGCTTACCGGCTGCAATACAGCAAGCGTGGGAACTGCTCTCCATCCGGTTTGTATTGACATGTTTGAATCCAAAGCCAAAGGCGCCAGCGAATCGTTCCATCGCAACGGCGAAAGCCTAACGGTGTAGCGGGTGTTTACTTAAAGCCAGAGCAGCAAGCGAATCTCAGCTCGTACGATACCCGTTCTTCCTCTCCGTACCCAGCAGTCCTTTCATCTCCAAATCCACAAATTTCCTCAAAATGCCCATTACTGGACGACGAAGGAACAAGGTCAAGGGTGTTCAGTTCACCATAATGGTCGTTGGTAAGTGGTCCAAGTGTTCTTCTCGCATTCGCGTCGCTGACACGTGTATTGTAGGTGCCTCTGGCACCGGGAGGACGACCTTTGTGAACACCCTCTGCGAGTCTGATGTTCTCAACCACAAGGCTATTCAGCCCCCTGAAGCTGCACATCAAGAGGAAGGGATCAGAATCAAGCCTGTTACCGTTGGTGAGTTGAGTATTTCTTTGGAATTTTACTCAAGGCTAACTGGCAATCTTTGCATCAGAATTGGAAGAGGATGGTATCCGCATCTCTCTGACTGTGGTCGACACGCCCGGATTCGGTGACAGCATCGACAACGAATTCGCGTACGTCTTCGATACGTATCACCCAAAAATCAATTTTGACCCGTTCTCTGCAGCTTCCAAGAAATTATGAACTACATTGAACGTCAATACGATGATATCTTGGCCGAGCAGTCGCGAATCAAGCGTAACCCTCGTTTCAAGGACAACCGAGTCCACGCGCTGTTGTATTTCATTCCGCCCTCCGGCCACGCGTAAGTCTGGCTTACCGTCCGTCGCGCCACTTTCTAACAAAATCTCTAGTTTGAGGGAGATGGATATCGAATTAATGCGTCGACTCTCCCCCTGTGTCAACGTTATTCCCGTCATCGGCAAGGCAGACTCTTTGACCCCCAAGGAACTCAAGGCCTTCAAGAAGCGTGTAAGTCTTGGTCCCATGGTGATGGCTTCGCACTCTCAACCCAGCTTTGCAGATCATGGAGGACATTGAACACTATGACATTCCCATCTACAACTTCCCCTACGACGTCGAGGAAGATGATGAAGATACCATCCAAGACAATATGGACTTGCGCTCTCTTCTCCCGTTCGCCGTTGTTGGGTCCGAAGAGGAAGTCGAGATTGAAGGAGAGCCCGTGCGAGCGCGTATCTACCCATGGGGTGTGGTTGAGGTTGACAACCCTCATCACTCTGACTTTGTTCGCTTGCGTGGAGCCATTCTCGGCTCTCATCTAGGCGACCTCAAGACTTTGACTGAGGATGTTCTCTACGAGACTTACCGTACTGAGAAGCTTTCTCGCGCTGTCAATTCCGACAACCGGTAAGTTGAACCACACTATTGTTTCCCGAGTTTTATTAATCTGGTTCCAATCACAGCGACTCCCAGCTGTTGCCAGAGGACCTTGCCAACCAGAGTGTTCGCCTCAAGGAAGAGCAGCTCCGTCGGGAAGAGGAAAAGGTGAGATACCCTGTTTATATCCCAGCCCTGGTACTTACGGTATTTCTAGCTCCGCGAAATCGAACTCAAGATGCAACGCGAGATCAACGAGAAGAGGCAACAGCTCATGGCGAAGGAAGCGGCCCTCAGGTATGTTTTTGCTATCTCTGTCTGTTGTGGCTTCGCTCATTCAAGTGCTTTAGAAATCTGGAGTCCAGGATTACCGCTCAGGGAAGCAACACCAGCTATTAGATTTGCTCAATCGTTCGAAAGGTGGTCTTGTAGACACAACTTACTTGGCCTGCTATATACCCTTATCTATCCCAGCGGCTCGTTGTTATGTTTGTTATAATATAGGTTTAGTTTTGGCACAATCTTATACCTTGTCGGATTCACCTATACGATGGCTGTGTTGCCTATTTTGAATCTCTGACAACCAGCGCCCGGGGTCGCATCATGATGCAGTGCGGTTGTTGAATAGAGTACTCACACTCACTGCATCACAGTCACTGCTGTGCACATAGTTGGCCGAAAGATCATTGGCAACTCCGGCGCGTGCTTTCTGGAGCAGGCATCGCCAGGATACTTATTTGACGTGCCATGTTCTCATTACAGTTCTATCACAATCTTCCTCCTTGCCCTACCGAACGCCTCCACCCTCTAAAGGACGTCGGGTAGCATGGACCCACTGTCGGTACTGGGTACGGTCCTGGCCATTTCCCAGGCGGCACAGGCGATTAGAGCATCCATTGACAAGGTGTGCCTTTGCTTAACTGCATCACTACAGCATAGAAGACGTACTCATGGCGCTCAGGTCAAGGGAAACAAGAAACGATTAGAGAGTCTAGTCAACGACATCGTTTCTTCGCTGGATGACCTCGAGAAGTTCGCGAAAGCGCATCTCAAAGAAGTTAATGGGTCCCCTCTGCTCAGTTCGGCCGTTTCGAAGCTACAACAGTGAGAAAGCAATACCTTGAGCACCATTCTAGAACCTTCCGCTAAAATGTTATATTTGAACAGTGATATTTCCCTCCTCCTGGGCCGCTGCCAGAAGCTGGCGCGTCAGAGTGACGGAGGCCACTTGTCTAAAGTGAAGGCGGCAGTCAAAACATGGAACAAACGGGACGAGATCGAAGGAGAATTGTCTAGGATTAAGGAATCTATTTCCTCTTGCTATGCTCAATTCACGGTGAGTCTGTTCTCAGTAAACAGAGCTGCAGGCGGCTCATGATTCTGGAGGCTTTTACCGCTGCTCGTGTTGAAAATGCGTCTTACCGGCTAGAGAACTCGATCGTAGTCCGTGGTGTCGAGCAGGAAGCTAAGCTCCGCCGACTTGAAGTCCTTGTCACCAATGTTCTTCTGGACACAGGGTTCGGAAAACAAGTCGTACAGCAGATTGGACATACAATTGCTACGGTGAGTATTCATTTCTGTCAGATTCGTGCTAATTTTTGACGACTTGAATTTGAAAGTACCCTGGTAGCAACAGCATCGAGAACGACTACCTCTGCTTGCAGCTCAGGACAGTCCTCGATACGATGGAAGCCCATCCAGGCTATCGGGGTCCCATCTCCGAAACCTCCACTCTCCCGCTCTGCTTTCAACCCGAGTTTTCAGAATCCATCCCCCATGATTTCCTGGTGACCGATGTGCTGGTGTTGTCCCGGACACTGCGCGCGTCCAGCGTGTTTTCCATCGCGCAAGTTGCCCGAGACCTCCAGTCCCTCGCAATCAAACTCAATGACCTCGATTTCACCAAAGAGGCGTGCGCTGCCCAGAAAACCGCCGTTCAACTGTTTCGGAACCTGGTTGGCGGTGGTGGGACCAACATCTTCCTCCCTTACCTCGCCCATGCGCTCAAGAATCTTGCCGTCTTCCTTCGCAACTCAGGACTATCCAGGGAAGCCCTGTTGGCGAGTCAAGATTCCGTTGGGGCTTATCGCATCATATGCCAGACATACCCCGAACTGGATTTTAGGCCGGTGCTTGCAATAAGTCTCAAAACTCATGGCGAAGCATTGGGCAATGTTCCGGGAAGAGATTCGGAGTCCCTGGAGGTATTGGCAGAAGCTAAGGCCCTCTACTCCGAGCTAGTCGAAGAGATCCTCGCCGGAAGTCGGCCTACCAATTTCACTCTCCTTTTCTCCGGGTGCAACAACTGCTTGGCCTACGGTGACGCTCTTCGAAACGAAGGGAAATATACCGAAGCTTTTGCAGCTCACAAACAGGCCTTGTATTATCTATCCCTCGTCTCTAAAGAGGGCCTTGACCACCACGTACTGTGGAATACCCCAAACCGCGTATTCTCTTCCGTTTTCCGCGTCCTAATGATGATATATGAAAACGACGGCGGTCCGTTATCCTTTGCAGAGGACGTCGTTATCCTCTACTGGCAACTTTTGGCCATCGACGCACAGCGGTTTTCATCTCATTATTTCCGCTCCCTGTACGTTTTCGCATTCATTCGCCAATTCGGACACCCCAAGGACGCCGAACAGATCACCATAGAATCCCAGCACATCTCCACTCTGCAATTCATATTTACAGAAGATTCCAGCTTCTACTTCCTCGAGAACGGAGGGTGTTATCTGGGCTCTGAATCGTTCGACTCTGCTATCGAGCGTCTGCAGCGTACAGAGACAGGCCTCCGGATCATTGACCAGACCCCCTACCTCTATCTTTCCTTCGAAACCGACCCCCCTTTCTCCATACCGGCTCTTGCTGAAACCATCCATCGATTCGTTGTCGCCTTCGCAAGCAAACGTCCCAGCGCAGCCCTAGACGCCGTACAGCGAGCAACCACCAATGCTATCGCATTGCAAAGCACGCACCAATACCTACTTACCCGTATCCTCGAACTCCTCCGCGACATAAGCGACAAGATCGACCTTTCCAATCGCGCCCGCATTGTCCCCCACGCGCAGATCGTGTTGGAGCGTTGTCGGACCGCTCTGTCTGACGCTGAGGTCGCGAAAGCATTGATCCTCTTTGGATATACCATGATCAATGCTGAACGCGAGTCTGAAGGAGTCGCAGCAGTTGAAGAGGCCCTTTCCACTTATCGCAACCTTCTCCCCGAATCCCCCGCCCTTCAATCGGACTTCATTTCATGCCTCAAGGATTTCGGCGTATTCCTACTCAAATCAGCGAAACCTTTGCGCGCAATGGAAATCTTACAAGAGGCTATCGATCTATGCCACAAGACAGAACTGAACGAACCCCAAAACTGCACCATCAAATCACTATACGTGGCCAGCCTCCTTCATGTCTGTGAATATCTGCTTTCAACAGATATGCATGCGCATGCATACACCCTTGCTTTGCGCGTCTACGAACTTGTTGCTTCGTCGTCTTCCCCAGTGACACAATCCCAGGCGAACCAGCACACTGTGCTCATCCAATGTCTTCGCCTTTCCGGAAGGCTCGACCAGGCCAGGGAGGTCGCCTCGGACGTAGCGTCGGCTTTGGAATCCAACGGAAGTCGACCGGATGCGACAGAGGCTCAGCTTCAAGCATACGAGCATCTCATTCACTGCTACGCTCTACAGGGAAACCGCGAAGCACTCGACACCATCTTGCAGAAGGCATACACGACGTTCAAGGAGAAGATGGGCGGAGATGTTTCACCGACGGCGCTGGGCCTCCGACACGATACGCTTGCTATCATTGCGTCCCACTATGCAAATTTCGATCGACCGGAGAATGTTTTGCCGTTCGCCAAAGCCGCAGTTGAAACGTCTTCGAAAGCCATCATCCGTAATGTTGCTCAGGATATGCAGTATCTTGAGAGTATTTGTGATGTCGCCGCTTTCTTGTGGAATTCGGGGAAGTCGGAAGATGCGGTTGGGCTTCTAGAGAGCATAGCGGAGTCACAGAGGGACCGAGGGACCGAGCCAGAAAGTGACGACCCTCCACTACGGCAGACAGTGGAGTCACTCTCATCGGACAGCTTCCAAGAAGACCTTCGAAGACACATGTCCTCTATTCTGTCAGCCTCTTCGACGTCTAATCGCAAGCTAGAACAACCAATACGTGAAGTCCTCGGCATAGTTAGCAACATCGTGGAGTTGGTTGGTCGCACGTCCGATGTCAAAGGGGGCAGCGCTGAACGGGAAGCTGGCACGAAGTCTGATTCAGGCTCCAGAGACGGTCCTTCTGATGAGACTGACGGCATGTTCGACCCTGAAGGTGTCTCGACTCCCCCTCCTCTTTACTCGCCGCCTCCTTCCATTAAAGATGAATCAAATACCGGCGAACACTTGGAGGACATCCCGGATCCACAGCCTGCGCCATTGGCTTCCCAGATTCCTGCCACTGCAGAGATAGACTGCGTATCAGTCACTCAAACTACTGTGAACACCAAGGGCTGTGCTTCGCAAGACTGGCCGAAGTTGACATTGGTGGGGCATGGGGCGACCTTGTTACTTGCAGGTTTTCTTGGCCTCATTTTTCTCTTCGTGTTTTTATCTCGTTCAACCAGTTTGCACGATCGGACGTTGAAATGGCTTCTTGTATAGTAGCACACTGGTTTATTTATTACTTTCAATAGCATCCCGTCATGACATTCTTGTAAGTATCTAGGCCTCGAAAGCCTAATAGGCTGAAAACAGGGCCGAGATGGGCGCTTCTTAAGGCTTATGCGGGGATAACCATCCTTGGCAAGCGCCCAGCAAAAGGATCCGAGTTTTAACCGGAGACGTCGGTTCATCAGGCTAACTGCGGCGTGGCAGGCAGCATCAAGAATACGCCAGCATCGAGTGTTTCACTTGCACACACGAAGCGCACCATTTTGCACACACACAGCAGCGCACCCACCTTTTCTCTTGCCACGCAGACACCGGCAGGCGTTAGAGCTCCCAAAACACCCCACTCCACCACTACCCACTTACTTCTGGGCGGCAGTTCGTCTCACGGAGTCTACGACTTCACACACGCGATAAATCCAAGCTATCTTTATGTCTAACGCTGAAGTAAACGAACATATGACCGCCATTCCAGACGACAAACTCTTCTCCTATGGCCATCGTGTCAAAGGCAAAGTTGTGGTCATCACTGGTGCGCGTTTTTTGTACCCAGCGCCCGTGCCCGACAACGCTGACGATTGGCCTTTCAGGGGGTGCTAGTGGTATAGGAAAAGAGTCTGCCCTTCGCTTCGCAGAGCACGGGTAAGTGTCTATCTTACGATCAACGGGGGCCTCGGCTCATGGTTTCTTAGGGCCAAAGTTGTCATTGGAGATTTGAACGGACCTGGAGCACAGGCAGTCGTAGATGAGATTGAAGCTTCCGGAGGGTGAGACCACCTTTGTCTATGCCAGTGTTGAACTTGTCCCCTCTGACAAACATCTGGTTCGACTTGCAGGACTGCGGCTTCTATCAAATGTAACGTTGTCGTATGGGAAGACCTCGTCGCGTTGTTCGAATTGGCAATTTCTAAATACAAGGCTGTCGATATCGTCGTGAGTACCTCATTATGTCTTCGTCATTCCTATTACCTTTACTCAAGATGAAACTCTATGTGCCCTTTTGCCTTGGAAACTAGATTCCCAATGCTGGTGTCAATGAGAGAGCAGACTTTGACATAGTGCGCTTCCAGGATGGAAAGCCAGTCCAGCCTAAGTTGACCACAATGGACGTCAACTTGAACGCCGTTTTGTACAGTGAGTAAAAGGATTCCACAGTGCCTAGTTGAAGATTGACTGACAACTCTATTCATTTCAGCTGTGCACCTTGCTCAACACTACCTTTGCGTAAACAAAAAGGACGGCGACCTCAAGGCAATCGTCTTGATTGGTTCTGTTGGTGAGATTTTCGACTCGAAGCCTTTCATCTTGTGTCGTATTTCTTAACTACGTATTTTAGCTTCATGGGTAGGCATCCCGAAAGGCAACATCTACTCAGCATCAAAGCATGCCATCCTTGGCCTGATGAGAGCCATGCATAGATCGCTGGACGTTAAAGGGATCAGAATCTCTGTGATTCATCCTTTCTTCGCCGGTGAGTGTTTCTGACATTCTGAATATACGATGACAGTCCCTCAAGCTTGAACGTAGATACAAATATCCTGAGGGCCCCAGTCAGACTGTTCCTCGCGGGTATTCCTATGCTCCCCGTTCCGCGGATCGCAGGCGCCATCTTCTACTCTGCCACGGATCCCGACCCCGCAACCAATGCCTCATCTTGGTTGCTTCCGGATGACGGACCTGTATGGCTGATTGAAAAGGAGAAGTTCAAGTTCGGTGTTTACAAGATGATAGACGAACGTGCAAACGCTGTGTTCAAGTGAGTGCAACAACAATTCCGGAGAGGACGCATGCTAATAAGTATGACTCTTCTCATCACATTTTCATGTCCAGCGGAGCCAAAGGTTTCATCTATTACAAGCGCCTTTTCACAGATATCTGGCAGAACACGGCCCCTGTCAGGAATTTCGGGTTCGCGGTTGCCCTGGGTATCTATGCCTGGAAGAATCAAGAGCAAATCTCGACCCTCGTCAGCCAGTATCTTCCAAAGTAACTTGGTTACGAATACAGAGGTTTCACGACTTGATCTTCTCTCGACTCGCTAGCTGTTCCGTTATTATTGGTTCCCATGTTGTGTGTCTCCCCTGTAGATTAGAGTATCAGAGGTCGGATAGGCTCGAAAGGTCCAGAGTCACACTCGTACCGTCTACTGTTCTGCACTCGAATGAAAATCCAGTCGACTGCTGCTCGAACCCCGGTTCTATGAAAACGCAAGGAGTTAAGCTTTCCGATTGGGAGCGAGAGCGAATTAAAGAATTGCGCACCCTTCCAGAGCCGAGACACCCATCACGTCCAGACTGGCAAGCCGCTGTCGGCTTGCAGCCATAGAGAGCTCTGTTTCGGAGTAGCGATCACGACGAGCGCTCTCTAGTTTACTTTGGTGCCACTCTTCGTACGCGTTGCGGATCTCGTCCACCGATAGACTGAGCGGTGAATCCTGCTTGTTGGCAAGAAGCAGCAAGGGAACTCCAAGGATCTGGGGGTTTGAAAGTACTGAATCTAGAAGTCGAAGCGCTATGAGTAATCATGAACCTCACTCGATGAAAAAGAACTCACCGAACACTTCCCAGCCCTCTCCCAGTCTTTCTCGGTCTTCAGCATCGAGGACGTACACCACTGCATGACAGTCTCCATAGTATTTGGGCCATATGTTGCGTATGCCCCTCTGACCTCCGAGGTCCCAGAACTGTAGAATCGTGGAGGGCAAAGTAATCTTCCCCGCTGAATGAAGGCCATGAGCCGGCTGAAGCCAACCTAGGGCTCATTGTACTCACTGTTTTGCCCTACCGTCGGGCCTATCTTGTCCGGAGACAATCCAGGGGTATCATTATACAAGGTCTTGATTTTCTCTAGCAAGGTCTAAGAGACGATATTAGCCTTGTGTGGTAAGGCAACAGGGGTCAGGACTACCGTCTTGCCGGCTCCGTCAAGGCCTATGATAATCACTGAGAACTCCTCTTTCCTGAGCAATTTAGAGAGCTGCACTCGACGTTGGGAAGTAAACTCACCTCGTCAAGTATTCATGGAAACCTTTTAGAAGATGGTACATGGATGCAATGGTAGAGCAGCGCGCCCAGCTAAGGCAGCAGTTCCGTCATAGTGCAAACAACCATCAACACGGCGCAGCGATCTGAACAGTGACAGCGCTGAGCCCGGCTTCAACTGCAACATTCAGCTCGACGAGATGGGGCTCTATACATATTACAGCTATGGGCTGCCTTCATTCCTTATCGTTGTCATAGCTCTATACCTGCTTTTCACTGGTGCGTTGCCCTAAATTGTCTGCAAGCAAAGGCCCTTCAAGTGACACCGGTCCACCTCTAGATTCTGGAGAAGCGTTCAATGTCGGTCGTTTTCTTGAAGAATCGAATCCTTATGCCTGGGGAGCTACTGGAATTGGCTTGTGTATTGGTTTGAGCGTTGCTGGAGCCGGATGGTGCGTTCAGGCCCCTTGCCGCGTTAAATTGTATTCTCACTCTTTCCGCAGGGGTATCTTCGTGACAGGTTCCTCTATCCTTGGTGGTGGTGTCCGTGCACCCCGTATCACGACCAAGAACTTGATTAGGCATGCTCACAAGCCCTCAAAGCATTGGCTGGTTACTGACATTGCGCTTCAGCATCATTTTTTGTGAAGTCGTCGCCATCTACGGAGTCGTGAGTCTATGAGCTATGTGAACACTGCTGCGGGGAGCTTACTTCGCATCTTTCGCCGCAAGATCATCGGTATCGTTTACTCTTCAAAGCTTACTGGTGTCAGTGAAGCCCAGCTCTACACACCCGCCAACTACTACACAGGTCAGAACCACCTCTCCGCTTTACCTGTTCAGATGTGCTCAACTTGAAATATGCAAGGCTTTGCGCTCTTCTGGGGTGGTCTCACTGTTGGCTTTTGCAACCTGCTCTGTGGTGTCTGCGTCGGAATCACTGGCGCTACAGCTGCCATTGCAGATGCTGCGGATCCCGACCTGTTCGTGAAGGTCCTTGTCGTCGAGGTCTTTGGCAGCATTCTGGGATTGTTCGGGCTTATTGGCACGTATCTCGCTCCTTATACTCTCCGCGCATTGTACTAAACCCCCTTCCAGTTGGGCTGCTCATGGCCACGAATGCGGCAGACTTCGAAGCTGCCACTACAACGGCAGCGAAGGCCGTGGTCTCCCCTTACGTCTTGTAATTTATTGCTGCCGCCTTCCAGTATTCAATACATGAGCATAGAGGATCGTGTTTGATGACATATTACTCGAAATAACAACAACCAAGGTATGCTACAATTCTGAATGTCCTTTAACCACAAAAAAGATAGGAAAGGGTATCGATATATCGTTACACGTAAAACACTCGAACGCTTCCCCAGTCAGAATTACTTGAATTACTTCTTCGAATTCTGCTCCTCAAAAGGATTCTCCGCGTATTCTAATCCATCATCGCTGTCGTACGATCGTCGAGGTTGAGGAGTTTCGCGGACAAGGGAGACGGGCCGTTTGGGAAGAAGGCCTAGTTTGCCTAAATTAACTGCGCATTAGCTATACTCTGCTTTTGAGCATGATCGTCGGACATACCTCCGTCGATGGGAGCAGCATTCGAGGCGGGCGGTGGGACGCTGGATGCTCCAGTGGTGGACGAAGTCGCTGGCGGAGGACTGGGGGCCGTAGCAGGAGCTACAGAGGGTAATTCAGTGCTCATCCTCGAGATGAATGACCAAGACAGGACGTACTGCTGGTTGGAGAAGCATCATAACCTTGGACTGCGGGAGCAGGTGTCCGGCTCGGGGGCGAGAAAGTCTGCTCCGAGATGACAGGAGAAGGAACATTTGGATCGTAATACGAAGCCTGCGGAGGAGAAGCAGCACCAGCGGATCCGTGATATTGAGCGTAGGGTGCTTGCTGGGGATAAGGTTGTTGTTGTTGCTGAGGATCATACCCGCCAGCCCATTGCGATTGGTTCGTGTTCGACCTTCCTTGCTCGAATTCTTGAATCTTAGCCTTGACTCTGGTAAAGAGGCCACCGATTGTCTTCTTCCCGACTATGAATGAAATCAAAGTTATTATCTTATTGCAATCCCAGCAGAAGGGACGATGGGAGCGGTGAAGCTTACCTTCTGCAGCCTTTGTCAAGGAATCTTGGATTTCAGTCATGGTATCCCTTCCTCCAGGGCCACCTTGAGCGGGAGGAGATGCGGGGGAATCGTAACCCTGGTCATACGGTCGCGAGTTCTGTCGGCGGGGACCGTACGCTTGCTGTTGCCATCGAACCTGTTGGTCTTGCTCCTCCAGCATCAATCGCCTTGCAAGCTGCTCGTCCAGCTCTTCCTGAGTCTACGCAGTTAAAAAGGTGAGTCAGATCAGTTTAATGGATACCGTTCTGGCCATGACGTACCATCGTCGGTGCAGGCGGCGCAGCAAATGCGTTCGGGTCAGGCTTGTAATTAGGGTCGCTCATGCCTAGCAAGATCTCTAGGGCACTTTCTTGATTTCCATTGGCGCTCTCGAGAATGGTGAGCCTGTGGAATTCAATGGTGAGCATGGGTTACATCTGCTTCTGATGCAGTGAACACATACAGAACCGCATCGTCGTAATCTGGAAACATTGCTTTCAACTCGGCGACCCTCGGATCGCCTGCAGGAACATTCTGCTGAGGGGGGGNATTGCGTTGGTCTTGTGGACAGATCCACAGGAGGAGGAGGACTGGAGGTTGTCGCCTGAGGAGCGCTCAGCGTTGACGCCCCCGATGCGCCGGCGTCTTCAAAGGGATTCTCATTTCCGCCACTCGACTCTGCCGGCTTGCTGGCCTGTGTTGGCGAGGGTGCATTGGCCTGTGGCTCGGGGGACGAGGGTGTGGGTTTCGTATCAGTCATTGTAGTGAAGGGGACAGGAATGGGAGATCGGATTGTCAACTGTGTGTTTTATGGCGACGGTCATGCGCAGTTGCACCGCATCGCCAAGCGCATTCCATAGTGATGACGCATTATAGTAACAAACATGAATGCGGCGTAGTCCTACGTAGTCTATAACTGCGGCGATGATCACCGTCTCGACTTTTTATGGCTTTTAGCCTCTTCCTGCCTGTCTGACTTCCGCTTATGCTGGTTGCCACTGACATGTTGCCGTAAATCGGCCTCGAGTTTTGCGAGAATGGCATTCAGGATCCTTTTCTCTCCAAGCCGCACTATCACTGAATGTCGAAGATTCACGGAGAGAGTCTCGGTTTGCGACAGGGCTTGATCCTTCTGCAGGTAGTGTGTGTGTGATTAGCGATAACCCGGGGCTATTGAAAAACAACGGAGATACCTCAATCGAAGTTGGATACGCCTTCAACCTCTCCTGAATGACCTTTTGCAAGAGGGGCAGGACCTCTCCGTCAGCCTTCGGCTTTGGCGGTTTGCCTTTTGTTTGAGCCTTCTTAAAATCGGGCTCGGATAGCAAGAACAATCGGACAATAGAAAGAGCCGCTTCAGGGTAATCCAGTTCCAGATCAAACTCAAAGGTACTGCAGAACACCTCAGCATGAGAAACAAGGAGCTGAAGAGACAGATACTTACTCATCTCCACCTTCTTCCAACCACCAATCTATTCTCTCCGTGATCGTTTCGGTGGTGAGGTTAGGATGGGCTTCGCGAATAGCATTCACCACTCCATCTGCACGAATTTCTACGACGTCTCCTGGGTTACCGTGCTCTCCGTTTGGAAGTGGTAGAATATCGACGTGACCATAGCGCCTAAGCAACTCAGAATTCGGAAGGTCACCATAGGTGTTCCACTTCGGAATCGTCAGTCCGTCAGGTGAGGTCACGAAAGACAGAGGAAAACTCACTATCTGTTCCCCGCACTTGATGGATTTAGTGGTAATCATCTTCAGTTCATCTTTTTCATGGAATAGTTTGGCCTGTTGACGTATCAAAGATGTCCCAGCTAGAACGAATAATGACTTGACATACGTTTTCGGTGCCGTAACGAGCATTCAGCATATCAGCCATTGGGACCATAGCAATATCGGACGAATCGTGGTCATCCTCCTCTTCGTCTTCGTCTTCATTATCCTCGTCCGCATTATCATTGTCGTCTTGTGCGTTAGAACCTGTTGGATTTTGCTCATCTACGTCCATCGAGCTACCCATAGATCTGTTTGCTTTGTGGTCATCGTCCTCGTCTGATCGCCACTTTTCGACGCCGAAACTCCTGGAAAGAATGCGGCTACCCATAACATGGTATGCGTGCAAGGTGTAGTAACTCGAGTGTTCCGCAGGAAATAAATCTGGTCTACTCTAAAAATCAGTTGGAGAGAGCAGTTGGAAGAGAGACGTGTGCACGTACTTCGATGGCCGGCTTCACTTTGGTTTCAAAGTCGCGCTCAGCTTGGTCTTTTCCCAGTTTTTCTGCCTCAATGTGCGTGAGAATCGCTCCGCTTTCGAGGGCCACGCATTATCATACCGATTATAGATGTTCCTAGAAGCTCAGCAAGATCTTTCTCATCCCAGAACATGGGAGTATCGAACGAGTTCGGTAGGATGTCTACGCAACTGGGTGAGGCCGCGATCCTTCCAAAAAAAAAAGGCTATAGGCTTACTGAGGTATTCAGCCCATCTTGAATTATAACCTTGGACGGCTTCCCAAATCATGCTCAAGATTAGACCTGACCATCCTTCATGAAGCTCAAGATTTTTCCAGGCCTCCAGGCCGAAGACGGATGGAAAGGATGAGGTCCGGGTCGAGAGGGTTAGATTGCGGGGTATCGAAAATAGGATATGCCCTTCCTTCGTTGTTTTATTAGACGTGGAATAAATTATGCAACTAGCAATCCTGACCGGAATGTCCCTCAAGGCCACCGCTCCTCGACCACCTTCCGACAACGGGAAGTCTGCGATGCCCATAACAGTCAAATCGACTGTCCCTCCATTTTTCTGGAACCAAGCCAAGAACTCTTGACATGACTGGTTTGTAGTCATTCTGCCTTGGCAAATCGGTGATAACTGTAAAACCGAATACGTTCGTAACTTTTGCTGAAACTTGGAAGGACAAGTTGAAAGTTGGAGATTTGATCTTCTTCCCACGATAATTTCAGCTATGGCCCTACAGACTCGTGCCACCATCACCTCTTTCCAAGTACCACATTCCTCTGAAATTTCGGAGAGATAGCGCGCTGGAGCTGAAGACCGAAGCTCGGAATCCAGTGCTAAATGTACCAAATCCGTGTGCACAGCGCATTGTATGTCTCAGAGTTTTTGCTACTTCCAAAAACCGTTTAATCTCAATGGGCCATGTGCATCCTGGTTCGTACAAAAATTCTAGACGGAACACCACCAGATTAAGTTCATTCAATCTCATTGCAGCGACCTTTTCCGACGTCACATTGACACAAGGAGAAATTTTCGCCACGAATACGATACAGCTGGGTCACTGCCTCTATCTTTGCACCACACGATACGTTGGCCGAGAGAGACGACGGCCGACACATACTTCAACTCGAGGCATATCACAGGCAATCTAGATCGACTGCCATGTTGGTTGTCCACAGCGATAAGGCACCCCGCAAAGCTGTACATGAACTCTGTCGACGGGACCGGCTATGTTCGGACATATTCTCTATGCAGACAGCTCACGTCACCAGTATTCAGCGACGATACATACCGGCCTTATCTATGACACGACGCACGACGATACATAACTCGAAAAGGGACTGAACTGGTTTGATAGAACCCTTAACTGCGTCAATGAACTGCGGGCGCGAGCCGTTATCTCGTTGCAATGCTAATGTCACCTCCAAGGGTCTACTCCCTTATCTTCAGAAACCAATAAGGCATTCTCGACGTCAAATCCAACCTAAACGCTTATGGCCACGATATCCCTCGAAAGAAAGTCATGATGACTTGGGTACGGGACTGTTCCTTCCGAGTCCGCAGCACGCATCGCAAAATTATCGATATCTCTCGTGTTTGAATCACTGTCAGCAGGCGGATCCTACTTCTCCTACCGCAAATAAGTTTTCCTCTATTCGGGCAACAATCGTCTGGCTTCTTGGCGTATCTCTTGATCTGACCTTACTCGGGGCGTGCTTGTGCTCCACGTATCTTTAAGTCTTCCTTCTGGAAAGGCTTACAGTGGCGATTACCGCAGTAAACCTCGAGGGAAGTCATATCAGAAGACCACATGGTCAGGAAATTTTAACTGGAACTTAACTCGTGCCCCCTGAAGCAAAATCCTGGTTGACGTTACTACGTTTTCTCCAGAAACAGGTTCGCGAGGATGAGATTGCATCTCGACCGAACTCGACTACTATGATCGTTCAGATCCAGGCCGACATCCACAAGTCCGCCGATATCTGGGCACATACCAAGCCACTCTCCTCACATGTCACTTCGTTTCAGCACACCACTGCTTGTGTAATTAATCGCAGTCGGATCTCGTCGGTTATTTTCATGCTGCTTGTGGCAGCACAGACGCCCTGGGGCGGTGGATTAACATTTCTATTGATCCTCAAATCTGCACCTTTCTATTGGCTCTCCAGCTCTTCCCAAACCTAGGTTATGCAGGTATTGTGGTGGCTTCTTCCCACTGCCAAATCTCGTTGATTATTTTTATGTTACTTGTGGTAGCGCGTGTGATTTAATGTTTCTATCGACCTTCAAATCTGCACATGTCCATTGGCTCTCCGACTGCTAACAAACCCAACTTATGCTGGTGTCATGGCGGCTTTTTCCCACTGCCAGATCTCGTCGATTATTTTTATGTTACTTGTGGTAGCGCGTGTGATATCACATTGCTGTTGACCTTCAAATCCACACTTTTCCATTGGCTCCCCGACTGTTAACACCAGCTTATGCAGGTGTTATGGTGGCTTCTTCCCACTGCCAGATCTCGTCGATTGTTTTATGCTACTTGTGGTAACACAGACGCCCTGGGGCGTGCAGCCCAACGTTTCTATTTACTCTCAAATCTGCACCTTTCCATCTGCTCTCCAACTTCCATCAAGTCCAGCGTATGCAGGTGTTATCGTGGCTTCTTCCTGGTGCGGTTTGCGATAAAAATGGATCATTTGTGTATCTACTTTGCTACCTCTAGTCCCGCGGATCATGGCCAAATTACTCGTCAGTTCATACCATCTCATCTTGAACCACCCAAGACTCGAGAGGTCAGCCCAGCTCTTCTCGTAGTCTGTTGGAAGGATATCTACGTCGAGGATTAATTGCACCAATTTATGGGGCCTTCTACTCTCGGTTCCTACACCTGTTATGTGGATACCTGACTAGTGACAGATGTGACATCCACAAGATCCTTCTATCGACCTGCTGGGCGTTTATTTATGTAAAATAGGGGGTTCATTCGAAAGCTCGAACCCCTTCAGTCTGGGCGAAGGCAGTGGTAGAGTCGCCCTTTCTCGGGCAACCTGCGCAGGTGAGAAATACCAAAGAAATAAAAATAGTCAGGAATTCTCGCCTGGAAGCTCCTTTCGATTTTTCTACCGTTTATGTGAGCTGTTAGTCCAATGCCCTCCATCAGAACCTCGAAGTCCATCCCGAGCAGGGTGGCAGATGCCAAGTGGTCTACTAAACAGGACGAAGTAATTCAATTCAGACGCGGAAACCTGAGGGATTCTTCTTGGGATAAACAATAGCAAGTATCCTTTGACATGCTCTGATGACTACTTCAATTAATACTTGGCCTCCTTCCGGTCAATAATTGCTCTTGGGTTCATTGAATGCAAACTCGCGGTCGAGCCATGATCATCGTGGGAAGATTGCCAAGGCCGGGTCAATGCTGCAGAGGACCGGCGCAGGAGCTAGCACATTTTGGCTTCCTCCGCTCAGGCATCGACGAGAGAGCTGGCTTCTCTCAGTCCAGCAGCATCTCGTTATGGAGATATACGAACAGCTACGAGCTAACTGTGATAAATTACTAGAAGCATACCACACCAACCTAGAGGACGTGCAGAAACTTCAAGAGACTCTGATTCGCGATATCCTCCCCTCCGTCACCGACGAGCTGAATCTCACTCCGGATGCCACGGAATGGGCGAAAGAATGGCTTTCTGATACGGGTATGTGTCTTATGCCTAATAGGAGACGTGTCCCACTCATTTCGTTGGGTTCGAAGGTTCCATATTCCGAATCGCAAGGGTGAGCTGTTCAAATGCTATTCTAAGTCTTGCCTCTTGCGTTTGACAGCGTGCTGACTGACGATCCTACCATCAGAAAAACCAGTTCACAAAGTCGTTCACCCTCGAAGCTATTCGAAAGAACCTGGTTTGGAGGCTCGATAATCTATGGCAGAAAGCCGAGCCGGTTCCTATGTCCAATGTACATTACCTGTCCCTGGACACGCTTGACCCCTGTGGGCGGCCCATCGTGATTGTCGAAACGGTTCCCCTTGAAGTCGAGGTTGACATTGTCAAGCAAGGAATAATGCAATTCTTCGAGACAGTCAGAATGAACCTTTACGAAGCTGGAAAGAACGTCGACCGGGGGCGAGGCATTCCCTTGCAGTGCACGGTGATTCTCGACCTCCAGCATCTTACCTTTCAACGTGTAGTGAGTTCTAACGGCTTCAAATCTGTTCCGTGAATTCACTTCTGACCAAACACATTCGGCCAAATTGACAGGGCCTCGACATTATGACATGGGCTGTACGTGAAGTCTATCCAAGGTTCCCTGGCATGCTCGCGGCAGGTAGGGGTTGGACTATCCAAGACACGAGGCGCATTTCATTAATTTGTTTTCAGTGTTCATGATGAACTACTCTTGGACACATAGTGGCATGTGGAATGTTGTCAAGTGAGTAACCGTTTTCAGCAAGACACCACTCGGGGGCCGTAGCTCACTCTATCCTAGACGCGTCCTCCCTGGTCCAGCATTGAGCAGAGTATTCTTTACTTCTCAAACAGAGATCCTCGAACTCTTCACACCGGCATCCTTACCCAGAGGTAATAATCTTCATAGCTGAATTTTGCCGAAGAAAGCGCTAACCTGGTTTCGAATTAGATTACGGTGGTGACCTCCCTTACCTTGCCGAATTGGAAGGGGAAGAATCCCGCCCCGCGACACCTCAACCGGAAGAAAACCAGATACCCTCGGCAACAGAAGGACTCAGGCCTTCTCCAATATCTTGGATCTCTCCAACGTCCGTACTGAACCCTTTTTTCGGATATCCCGCGACCTCGACTTCTGCCCGAGGAGCTCCCGCACTCCACCATGGCCGGCGACGCAAGAGGGACCTACTTCGGACATTAGCATTGCTATGGTGGATGAGATGGCGCTCATATATTGTTTTTGTTGTCGGCGTCTCAATCGCTGTATTATTGGCGAAATTGCGTAGGCGAATTTCTTTGTTGAACTTGCTAGCGCAAGTTAAATCTCTCATTCGAACTCTTCGTTCATGAAAGATTCTAGGGGTAGAAGGTTGTTGGGGTATATTTCATCCGTATGCATACAAGAGTCATAGTCATGTCGGTCAGAGGAAATATTCTGGAAGCTGAAGAACATCATAAGTGAGGTGAGCAAATTGCAAAACTGAAGACGTACTCTGCCAGAAGCATTTTGCTGTGCTTGTTGCTGAGGACCATCCTTCTCATTTTCTGGAGCAGCCTCAAAAACGTTGAAGTACATACTTCCTCCAGGCCCCACCTCTAGTATACTTGCCGAGTTACCACATCGGTAGCAATAGTTGGGCGCTGACCAGACTGTTGAAAGATGCTTGTCAAAAAGTGATGAATAACCCTCCATGCAAAGTTGGTGGGCGCGCAGAATATGCGACATTTGATTCTGCTGCAGGAATTTGTGGACCACTCCCGCGCCGAAGGTATAACCCGCTCCGCTGCACACGGCTTAGCTAGCGGAAACGAGAAGGTGTCTGTAACCACGTACCGAGGAGATATTGCGAAATCCTCCTTTTCGGGATCGGGATCTGACCAGACAAGGTCGGCCATAGGGCCTTCGTGTGGAATTTCTAGGCAATAGGATGGATAAAAAGATGGCGATGGAACGGGGAAGGGTTTACCTCTGAATCTGTCAACGACCTTAATCTGATCAATGGAATGGATCGAAGGCGAGAGACCTGCAGGTTGTTAGACAGAGCATTTGGTTCGTTAGATGGCCCGACTTACCACCGTGCACGCAAAATATTTGGTTGTCAATCACCACGGAAAGCGTTAAGAAGTCGAACATATCCGTGAAGTATGTCCAAACATGGGAAGAGTTGTATTTTCTAACGCATTCAGAATAGAAACCGTACGTCTAGGGGAGAATGATTGGTTAGAGCAGAGCGAGCCGAGATAGTCCACGCACCTGGGTTACAGCCCTCGATTCGTGGTTCCCTCGAATCAACTGCACTCTGTCTGGGTACCGTAGCTTCAAGCAGGTCAATAGGGATATTGTCTCGACGCTGAAAAGGCCACGATCGACGTAGTCGCCTGCCCGATAGTCAATGCAGGATATGACTTGAGATTGCTTGAAAACCATACCAAGGAACAGATAATTAGTATTCGGTGCGTATCCACCTATCCGGAAAATCTCTATCAAGTCGTAGAACTGTCTTCAACAGCGAGTGAGAATCCTCCAAATAACCGGTGTATCTGACTCACCCATGAATGTCCCCAACAACTGTAACAGGTGCGTTGACATGGACGACATTGGACTCTCGCATGAGGACTTCTTTAGTCTTTTCACATATTTCGCGGAGCAGGGCCTCATGAAGAAGCTGTTTTCGAAGGAGTTGGGCAATACATGCGTCGAGGTCGAAAGGTGCCATTGCACGTCCTAAGATCACTCACAACGCCTGGTTCATCATTTGCTTGTCCATGTTAGGATCTCACGGCAATGGCCTCTCGCAGCCGAGTTGGTCGCCGCCGACTCTCCTCTCTCTCCTTTCGTTGCAAAGGCAGCGGTGGATCCCGAACGCTTTGGGGAATTCCTAAACCTGCCTCTGGTTCTGATTGAAGCGCCAGGGATTGTCAAAGACTCGACGGATTTGCTGCGAGTTGCGCCATCGGGTGTCGAAGAAGGCCCTTCTGAATTGTTGCCTTCCATCTCGCTACGTACATCTTCTCGAAAAGTATCCGTTGAATCTGACTCGATCCCATATGGGAATCGCGATTTCTACGCACCAACAGCATTGCTTCTTCTCATATCGAGCCTCCACTAGGAATCAACCTTTCACGACTTACTGCAGCTGCACTTGGTTCTCGGAAACGGAGTGTGCCCCATGCCCTTAAGCATGCCGCTAATGTTATTCGAGACTTGCACTGCCTACTTCGAGGGTATTCAATCTTCGCGCAAATTGACTTTCCCCCTAGGTTCCGTAGCTTTTCGACCATCAAGCATTCGTGATCTACAAAAGCGTCCGCCAAAAAAGGTCCTGCGATTCAGATTGGAGTCAGTGATAGTCGCTCGGATATGCATCCTTTTGAAGCTTTATTGCTTCACAGCCCGAGAGACAAGGCTCCACCCATTTTTGCAGATTCGAGCTATGTCATTCCGAACCACCTTGAGATAGTGCCTTGTCTTGGCAGGATGTGAGGGTGTCACGTCATCACTAGATGGTACGGTTCGCTTCGGTTCTCCGAACAATTCGGTCGAGTCGGATCGAGTCGAGCCTATGATGTTTCTAAATGGTGCACCAAGAAAATATGTTGTGACCGTCACCGACTTAGCCCTCAAGTGCCTGATCCTTAGGCCATTGGGGATCGCGTCCTTCGATGTATCAAACTTTGAGAGGTTCGTTTTGGTTAAATATCTTGATTATTTTCAAATTGGTTGACATATTTCGTCGGTCGCACGATGTACCAAGCATCAGGCCAGTGACGCAGGCATCTCAACAGAGAGGGAAGGCTCTCCTGTCCCTGCTTCCACTCTCCACTCTCTCTCATCACCAAGGACTGTGCACACGCCGATTTTCTGTTGCGGTATGTTTTTATCTTTGACAAAAACCCGCAGCACCTGTCAGGTGTGCTATTACCTCGATACAATCTCACCGACTATTATGGTATATTGATACTCCTTCACTAACCCTTTTTGGGGTTAAATCTGCTGGAGGCACCGTGCAGGATAATCGAGATTCGCTACCCTGTTCGGCAACACCAAATCTGCACCGGAGCGGCGTTGCATGATTTTCAGGCAATGCACAATACAAGTTGAGCTACGGGAGTAGGCTTTTGCGTCGGTTCGTGGTGAGTATACTCGATTGCTTCTTACGAGCCTTAATATCTCATTGCAGACTTCGTATTCGGAGTCTACCTGGATTCTAGCAATTGGGAACCGTGGACAACGGTCCTTCGGGCCCAAGATCTCGTATGCATCGCCCGATCTAATAAGTCGCGACATGGGCACCTCCGGAACAGCTGTATTCGCCAGTTTTGTACAACTGACAGGTGAGCCGACTATATAATCCAGGGCAAACTCCTTCTGCTAATTAGGTCTACGCTTGCCCTTCCAGCATCCTACACACTTACTCTTCTCCTTCGTCAACATGCAGAGCCAATACCGAGAGGCCCCTCGCCCTTACACGTTTGATGACCCAACCGGTCCTTACGCTTCTGGGCATCCTTCTCACCATAGCTCAGACTTTTCTCTCACAACACCTGCCTATCCTGCCTACGAGGCCAATTATTACATTGGATCGACAAACGTTGGTATTAATGATGGTGAGTCTTTCGAAATCGTTCGTTCGTATTAGGGCAATGGTTGACATTTCCGATAGTGTCGACAAACTACTACCGAAGCGTAACGCCTGCATCTCATGGTCGACACCATAGCGTCTCTCAGGGTCGTTATTATAACGATGCATTGGTGCGTCCTATCCGTCGAAGATCGTGTTCTTTCTGATTAATTTTTGTCTGGCAGTATGTCGCGGACCAACGAAGCACGGCGTCGTCTCCGACTCAGTCCCATTTTATTCCAACGCCTTCTGATATGGCGGCGCACAGCTACACCAACAGCTACAGCTCAGTTCCCTCACGTTCACCAACACTTCCTCCACCAGAGCGATACGCTACCACTCTGCCCTACCCTTCTCCGCACTTGATGAATGGATCGCACTCTGGTCCCCATCGTCCCGGACGTATCTCCACTTCGCGTCCAAGGTCTGGCACTCTGGGGTCATCGACTTCTCCGACTGGTGAGAGGTTCCCTTGCGAAAAGTGCGGCAAGACTTTCTCTAGGTCGCATGACCGGAAGCGCCATCATGAGACCCAGCATCTGGCGACCCCCATTGTTCATCGCTGCCGCCATTGCGAAAAGGAGTTTAGCAGGTCGGTGTCCCTATTCGTTTGCTGGTCGTTGGGGTCTGTGCTGATCGAGAAAATTTTTAGGGCTGATTCTTTGAAAAGACATATTGACAATGGATGTGAAGAGGCACCCGGGCATCAACGGTAGTGTAGTGATATTCCAAACTTGCCTTCTGTGAGTCCCAGTTCAATTTGACGTTGAGGGTTCCCTTCTTATCACCTTACTCTTCAGGTAGTGCCCTTCGTCACACGTGTCCAACCTCGCCCATTCGCGGCTGTTTGACTCGCCGGTATTCTCAAAACAGCTTTTCCAAAAGTAAAAATCCTCAAGATTCCCATGTAATATCTTGAGCGCAACGTGTTTGCGGATCTACGAACAACAGGGTGTGCCAGGCATTCACCGTTCTCAATTGTTCTGCTTGCCTTTCATTCCCTTCCACAAACTTTTGTACATAGCCCCGTGTTTCCAAGCATCCATTGCTTGTTCGACACCCGAATAAGCTGGCGATGCACTAAAAGCATGCTCGGTTGAGAGTCTCTTTATCTACTGGTTCATTCATGTACTTAATCCTAATGCAATTTCTGGTTTCTTCCATGCGTTACACATCTGTATGTCACTGATCTGGCCTCAAAGGCTGTCCAAAGTTACCCAATTCATTCGGCTGCTTCCATGACTTCCGTGACGCGCTCTGGCGATAAAATTGTCGTTACGCCGTACGGCAACCCGCTCAACCTCTTGTAGGAAACCCGTAGCCATGCGCTGGTATGGGTACATGCGGATGGAACACTTGGATGGGCGGGAGGATATGTATCAGTGATCGTATGACCAGTTCAGTTTGCGACCCTGAAATTTGAATTCGCTCAATCGCCAATCTCAATTGAGATCGCGGCGATGATTTCGAGGTCGAGGATCTAGTCCCCCTTGATAAACAACGGATTGGTCGCTGGGAGGATTACAGAACTAAGGGTCCAAATCACCTGACTTGTGTAGATAACCCACGCAACAATCTGTCAGAATTCCAGGGCGGTCATCGTGATTGAAAGCTGCCTTGAACGTTACAGTGCTTCCACTTTCCTCGAGGATTGTGTCATAAGTCATGTCATGTCGTATCGGTACCAGACAGTGGGGTGGTATAGGCCTTCTTGCTACAGTTCTCGGAATTCGGAATGGAATCTCGTCCTAACCCCGGTTAGAAATCACATCGTCTCCCGTCGAGAATTCTGCAAAACATATCTGAAAATATGATGCACGAACAGCCGGGCGGGACGACAGGCGGAAATAAAGTTTCTAATAAATCGTCTAGAAAGTTTTATTCGAAACGACCAACTTAATCGGAAGTATCGGACTATCGCTAGTCCTCTGCATCTGAACCCTGTTGCTCGTCCAAACCTTCAATTTGGACGTTGGTATCTCCTTCGCTATCCCCTGAGCCCTGTCCCTCCTCCTCCTGCCNGTTTTTTGTTCATCTTCTCGATGATTTTATCTGCACGGTTGAAGATGCCTCCAGTAGAGGTACCGCAGGCGAGACACTTCGGAGTCTTGGCGAACCGTTTGATTGCACATGCTGAACAGAAGTAGTGGCCGCAACGGGTCACGACGGGTTCTGTATAAGGTTTTCGACAGATCAGGCAAGCGAAAGGGATATCCTCTTCATCGCTTGAATCGGATCCTGAGTCGTCATCATCCGCTCTGCCTTTAGAGCTTTCCGCGAGCTTATCCAGCTGCCAACCAGCAAGGTCTGATTACAAGAAAGGCAGACATAACTGTATCAGTCAATGGACGTCATGTTACCAATTGAAAAGACCCACAAGTTCCGCGATCGTGGAGGAATTTGCAGGTGTCCCCAAACCCGCAATAACCAGTTTCTAAATAGCCGCGTTAGAGAGACATAGATAAGAGTTCCGGGGAAAGTTGTCACGAGGGTACTTACCTTTGTAATCCTTGCATACATCTGGCTGATAGTCTGTAATTGTCACTGTCCGAATGGTGTTGGTGCTCCGTTGAGGACCAACGCGCATGGCTTTGGGAGTTTCAGTGGATTTCTTGATGTGAGTCCGGTAGGCGTTCTGGCCACGGTACTGGCCATCGTCTGGCAGGTCCTCGTCCTCTCCAGCCTCGAGCTTCTCCTTCCTCCGCCGCTTGGCCAACAGCTCCTCCGCCTCGTCTCCGGCCAAGATATCGAGGGCCTGGTTGACGTGTGACCCTTCTGCTGTCCATTTCACATCAGGTCCGTCCTTTTCTGGCGGTTCGGAGTCTTCAAGACCCTCCCGTTGAGATGCAGTACGTTTCGTTCCCGCACTAAGCAGGTTGGAGGCCGCCTTTTTGTTTGGTAGGACGACTTGTGATTTGAGAGTGGTTGGAGCATCAAGTGAATCAGTGCCACCTGGAGAAGCTGAACGCTTTCGAGCCGTAGTGGGCCTGGCTCCTTTCTTTCTTTTAAAAAAGGGTACATTGTCTGTGGACGCCATGGTGGTTCGGCAGCAAGGAGGGTTGTGCCATTTCGATCAGTAGCCGTTGGATTTGTGAACAGTGGCTGACTAAGCCCTTTTGGTGACTCTGGCGTCTATCTTGTCTTCGCTGGCGGCGGCGTAGGATCGTTGTGCACTCCCGTTGCCAGCCTGGCGCCATAATTTCTGATTCTCAACGCCCAGCAACGGTATGCATCTGTATAAAGTCTCTCGCTTGCCCGACCCTCGCCCCTGTTCTGACCCCACTTTTCCGCGTTCTATTCTGGTCCATTTGTGCCTTGACGTGCCGAGTCCCCGCTCTGATGAACTCTCTGGCTCTTGACATTTTCTCGATACCCTTTGTGGGCTCCCTGTCGACTTCCAGCACTATCTGATAGAAACATGTCGCGGCTTGGCCGGAACTAGCCAAAGTCTTTCTTTTGGAACGTGGTTTGCAGGCTCTGCTGGTTGTTAGGCTAGAACAAATCAGTTCATTGACATGTGGGTCGTCACATCTCGTCTAAGCGCTCGGAAACTAATTTCCAATTTCTGTTTCAATTGTCCCTGAGTTTTACCTGCCAGAGATACAATGAAGCTCCTCTACACGAGGCCCAAGGAACGCGGAGATGAATGCATGACCCACTGACGTCTGCGATAGCGTACTCGCCACCGAATAAGGCTTCTCGCCCACCGGATGGGACCTACCCATCCTTCGCCTGATCCCCTGGTTTTGGAACTGTTTTACGATACGGTCACTGGGCCCATCGCAAGGTGGTTTGGAAGTTCATCTCAGTTGCCCTTACCTCACCGATTTATTTCCAGGGATAACACATGGTGTGTCCATCTTAGTGATTCGTGCTTTTGGCTTGGAGCGTTACGGCTACTTACGCGTTCACGCAACCGATGCTGCCCTGCCCGTATGTGTTGACGACGACACACACACCATTTCTCAATTGTCAGGCTGACATCGGGCGCGATCTTCATTATTCAATTTCCACGAGCACATCAAATCACAACACAGTTAGATTCCGTAGGCACCATCATGCTCCCTATCACATATCTACCCCAGTCTTCTACCGTCGGCTGTGACTTTTAGGTGATAAGAGCGAGGGCTGGTTCAAAATTTTATGTTCGTCTGAACCCTCAGCCCAGAAGTCACAAAACTGTATTGGAAAATGGGGTGGATTCGACGAGGGACTAGTTCATGCGGGTGACTTTACCTTCCTAAACTTCTTTTTACTCAACTTGTCTAGACAGATGGTGATGATCCGTCCTAGGCAACAAATGTCACGGTTCCAGTCACCCTCCATCTATTGCGAATGGATCGCGGGTGGGCTCCGAGTCAATACCGCACCTCATAACCGTTATCTTAACCACAGCCACTTGCAAAGATCGACGGTACCGTACTTACACCTACATATTCCGAACACATCAGCTTACGGCTTTAAGTAGGCGCGATAAGGACTGACACCCCGCAATTGAACAAAGATAAGGAAGTTACATCATACAAACTCTGACGACAAGATAAGTAACTAAACCAATTAGACCTCCTCGAGCTCAAGTGACTGATGTTCTCCTCCCCACATGCATCCACCCGCGGCTACCTTACGAATGTCTTCACGTGCAGAGCTGAATAACTCGTACTAGGGTTTCACGAGACTTTGAATTGCCTCACATCCGCCCGGAACGAAGGTTTGTATTGCTGTATCCTGTCACCGTCACACGTTGGTGCGGTGCTTGGGAGAATTTCCATTTCGTAAAGCGTGGAGAGAGAATCCTCTTTGACTCGATCTGCATATTGAAATCTGCGGGAGATCTTTTGAGCAGTGAAATGTTTCTTCCTATGAAGATTCAATTCACTGTATAACTTGACCGTTTGCGGGTGAGTCCCTCCATTCAAATCGAAAGGGTCAATTTAAACATGTTGCTAGGTTGGGAGAAAGCCAATACAGAGCTTTCTGATTGAAATTCAAGTCACTGCATTTGGCCCTTGCTTGGCCAACTCCTTGCCACCTTCGTCTCCGGACCCAAACACCACGCGCACTCTCATTTAAAATCCGCGGTTCCGCAGGCAGGGCGATAAAATTGACCTGACCTCGACCCTCGGCTTTGCACTCTTGTCTCGTGGATCACAGAAGCGCCTATCCTGGTTAACTTGTCTTCAGATCTGGGTACTGGCTTATTCACACTTGCATTCGCACCCCGGTGTCACGGCTATGCTTCCGCTTGGTGCCATATTTGTTTATTTTGGTCACTCTCATAATTCTACCTCTGCCATTGGATGTACCCGTAATTGGTACATGCCCACCTCTGGCGAAGGACAGCCCTTCTTGAGTCCTTTTCAGATCTGGTCACTCCCACTCGTTCTTGGGTATATTTGGTACGTGCCTACCTCTCGTTAAAGGCAACACTTCCCAGTCCATTTCGGACTTACAGGAAAGTATGTCTCCCAACCCGTGACTAGCATGGTGTCATCGGCGTGGCAGATGGTGCAATGGCATTGCTTCAAGGGGCCATCAGAAAAGCCCCTCCCGCGGCGACTGGGGGCCAGTTTGGCCATGCAGCTTTGTGCCACCAACAATTAGGGACTTGCTCTGGTCTTCTATCCTGTCGATAAAAGAGCTCTTGGGATGGCCTCAGCAATTGCTTTTGTTCCTATTTTCCGTTTTACTCGGGCATAATAGGGGAACTCGGGGTCGTCGGGGCTTGCAGTCGGGACGAGGGCGGAGTCGCGATATTACATCTTACAATAGTTCCACCGACGGTGGGTTGTCTTTATTCAGATAATCGTAGCAGCAGTGCCTGGTCCAAGCCTCGCCCATCCTGGCCGACAGGATGGTGTGGCGCGTCATGTGGACATGTGCTGCATCAAACAAACACTTGCATCGAGACTTTGTCTGCGACATTGAGAGTAGATGTTTTCTTAAAAAAAATAAAAAACCGTTGAGCAAGTAGATACACAGGGGTCGGCAGATAGATAGCAAGAAAGAGCCTCCGGTTGCGGCCCAAGTGTGATTTTAATCGTGCAATGGAGGGAAAGAGTCGGGCCGGGGTTTGGAGCGCCGAAGAACCGGATTGTGGGTTTTATAATCGCAGGAGGAGTAATCATTTTCTCCCTTTACCACCTCTCTGCTCCTACGAGTTGGTCTCGTCTCAGGCAATGGCTCCCCCAAATCTCCAAGGCCTCAACATTGTCCATCCGACGATCCAGGCGGACTCCCATGATCTGCTTTCTGGCCACCCTTATCCAGACCTCTCTGCCCAGCTCGATCTCTGGACAAACCTCACCTTCGACTCGGACGAACCCCTAAATTCAAGAAATTCTTCAGATGAAAAGTATTCCAGGAAATCTACCGCGGAGGACGATGAAGAAGAGGCTACTCGCTCCCCTGTGACCACAGAAAAGGCCGTCCACGATGGCCATATCAACGTCGTCGCCGGCACAAACCTGGGCACCAACCAGCCCCACGAGTCGGTGCCTCCCCNGTCAGCAGCAGGGCTCCGTCCCACCGCCCTTCGATGTCGCCTCGTTCCTCGCTGGCTTCGGCATCGACCCGTTCACCCTACCCGCTGCCCAGCCCCACCCTCACCCCGTCGCACCCTCACTGGCCCAGCTGCTCGCTTTCCACTCAGCGGCTGCAGCCCACCAAATGGCCGCCCCCTTCTCCGCCGCGGCGATGAGTCAGGCTCCCCCTGCATCGGCCCCAATGCCGTCTGCGTCCTCGTTCATGCGCAACCCGCCGGCTGCGGCCCATGCTGCCTCGCCTACTCCTTCCACCGCTTCTGATGAAGCCGCGCCCGCCGCAAAGCGGGCCCGTTCTCGCAAGGCATCTGTCTCAACTCTCGCCGCCTCACCAGACGTCGACTCTGGTGCCGCCGTTTCCGTTTCCGCAGCAGAGGACAAACGTCGGCGAAACACTGCGGCTAGTGCTCGTTTCCGGATGAAGAAGAAGGAAAGGGAGGCGGCATTGGAATCGAAGGCGAAGGAACTAGAGCAGAAGGTTAGCGAGTTGGAGCGGGAGTGCGAGGGCTTGCGGAGGGAAAACGGATGGTTGAAGGGTCTTGTCGTCGGTGTCACAGGTGCTGCTCAGGGCCCAGTTGTTGCCGCTCCACCCCCCTCCCTCATGAATCCCTCAACAAATCTAACTTCATCAACATCAAGCTCGTCAAGTAAACGCCGCAGGGACGATGGCGAAAGTGCGTAATACAGTGTACTCCTTGCTATACGGACCGGTGCATGGAAGGCTCCCTTGCTTCACTTTTACGTACGGATGCTACTCGTAATCCAATTCTGCAACGATATTTTTATGCCCTTTATCTCTTCCCATCTCGGTTATGAAGCAAGTACCCCGTATGCCTTACCAATATGCACCCTCGCTTCAGGTGGACCAGTTTCCCTCACATTTTTTTCTTGTTGTTGTATCCATAGGTGTACCCCATCTGTACCTTTAACTCTTTAACCCTTGACCCACTTCCCCCTGGCCGGAGAAAAATTGCGATCGTTTTTCCATGGACCATCAGGGACGCGGAAGAGCGCCTGCTTTCTGGTGCTCCACGGCCGAATAAACACAATTAGGGGCATCGCAGTAGCGCCGAAGCTCGGAAATCATGATGCTCCATGCTGGTTCTTGGCGGAAACACCTCTGTGCTCTCAGTCTCTCTCAGCCGCCGTTTTATTTTTGCAGTTGAAGCAAATTCACCGCCAACTCAAAAAATATCATCGGACCGGTTGCGACTCTCCCTCGTCTCGTCGCTTATGCTGAAGTGCCTCCCTCTCGAAACCTAGTCCATGTGTACCCCCCAAATTTTCCCGACTAAGAGATGTGCAGTGCGCATGTTTTAGCTTAGTTGATTGACAAGGCAACGCCAGAATGCTGTCTCTCGTTGTGGTTCTGTGAATTGATCTTGTAGGATGTGATAAGATGGAAATGAGGGGGCGGCGGAGGTACAACCTCTGATATACTTTCCTGCGGTGCCTTAGACCTTGGCCAGTGGGCCCTGTTGTTTCTCAACTGGATCGCACTCGCCCCCCTACGCGTGTTTACTCGCGCCCGTGTAATCAATCGGAGGCGAAATGAATCTCTTTTTCGTTTCGTTTCTGGTTTCTGACACCAGGCGTTCGGTGAACGGACCAGGATTCCGGCCATCTTCTGCTCCCTCGTGGGGTTTGAGTGGCCTTATAGCATCCACATGTTGCGCGTCGGACGTTCTCTGATTTTTAAGGTTCCGAGGTATGGACTTGACACGAAACCAAGAATGCAGAAGTTATTGACAGGTGAATGGGAGGCTTGCTTTGGGGAGGACGTGGTGCGGTGAGGGCGCCTTTCAAGGCACACCCAAATCGTAGATTTTTTGGGCCCTTTTGCGATGCGCACAACCGATTGATTGCTTCGCGGGTGGTAACCCTGAGGTCTGGCGGACCGCTAAGTCCTTCCCTGAACGCACATACCGGTCACGCAGCTACTCTGAGTAAATACATTTGATCAGTCAGCAACCCTCTGGTCTTTGTAATGATCTGCGTGACTTTAAAACCCCTGCTTAGAATAGTCTGAGGTCGACTATAATGGGTATGCCGTTAGACGCGTCTTGGAAGTTCATCAAGGGAAGGTTAGATTCAGGTCAGCTGGTACGGGCTTATCAGCTACACACGCACAGGAGAGTATACATATCAAACTCTTTCTGACAAGAAGTGCCATTGTCCCTGTGTGGACACGCGTGTATCAAGCTTCTGTTTTAAGGGATGCGAATGTGCGATAGGGTGGTAGTGTTCAGCGGACATAGTACTAGGAGAGGGTCATGAGTTCAAGACGTTCTCCTGGAGGATAAATTGTGAGGGTTACCATCTGAGTCAGCACTGGGCCACTAACTCACCCAAATCAAATTCAAATCCAATACTTCATCGATGATCACATCCAAGCACTGCTACTATTTCGAGGTACCGGTGGTTTGTGGCTAGCTCACCGAACGGTGTCTTAGGCTCACGTTTTTGGCTGACTAGCTACTATACCAGGTCACGCTCACCTCACTAATCGTTTAATCGCGCCTTAACTTTAGGGATGACGCAAAGCCGTTTCAATGCAGCCACCGCCGCCGCCAGTGGCCCGCAAATTAGTCTCTTTCCTTAACTGACAGAAAGTGACTGTAAATCGCGGAAGGAGTAGCCCTGCTGGATCACGATTAAATTCCAGCCCGTGACTGATGATTGATTCTGTGAATGTCAATGAATCCTACCAACCCCCGCGTGGTGCATTAGCGACGCCAAGTGTTCAATTTCTTCTGAACACAGTATGGGTGAGATGTGCTTGAGAAAAATATATTCAGATACAAGATACGAGATGGTCCAAATCGCTCGATGAATCTGGGGACCTGGGGGGTTTCCCGATGAAAGATCGATGCCTCCATTATCCCTTCCGGAGTCTCGGGTATACTGACCTCGGAAAGGCGGGAATTGCTTTGAAAGGGTAGCCATTTCTGGGTGGTTATCTAACGCACCAAATTAGCAAGGCTTTACCATTGTGTGCCTTCTTTCAGGGACCTGTACCGGTCCATGAATTGAGAGTTCACTTCAACTTTGACGCGAATGGAGAACTCTGCAGACAAACCGAGCGAGTCGCTTGCGTGGTTTGTAGCACAGTTGAATAGCTCAAAGTCTCTGTGACTGAAGATGGCACTGCGTTCAGTCTCAAGAAGAGCTACCCGTTAGATGAGCATCTGTGAGTTGTTCAGCCACAAGTTCGAAGGTTAACATAAAGTTAGACAAGAATCAAGCAGTGTGTTTGGGTATTCTTAGGCGGCAAGTATAACTGGTGTACAGAGAATCAGGCTTCCAAAGTGAATCTTGCCCGTTCACCGGGCTTAGCCTTGTGCATCGTCTTCGTCTTCCGTCTCTTCACTTTGAAAAGCTGGTTGCACAGGGGTCCATAAGGCCAAACAAAGCCAAAGCCCCGGCAAGCGGGACGCGATGACTAAGCGATCACGGCGCGGGGTTCAGGGGCAGGGCGGTTCCAATGCTCAAATGCCTTCAACACCGCCGACGACGACGTGGACGTTGTGAGCACCCTTTACAAGCTGAAGCAACCACCGTGACAGAAAAGGCGTCTTTGAGATGCTTCCTCATGAGCTCGACTTGAGCTACAATCCTTTCGACGAAGAGAACGATGAGCAAACTCCCCAGAACCGTCGATATTTTGGCGCCGCATTCCTACCAAATGTCCAAACCCCCATAACACGGCGGCGGTCATCGTTTGGATCATCTGAAAGCCCTACGACTATCCGCCGACGACATACTCGATCCAGGACAGAGGCCAAAATCGAGATTCCCGACCCTGAAATCAGTGCTCACCCTCTCAAATCGGCTGCCTTGAGAAGTGCAGCATTTCAAGATTTCGAAATCACTCGGCCGCACCTATCACGTATCACTCAATCTTCTGGAACGATAACCCGCTCGCTGTCCGATGGATCAGAGCCCTCAGGGAGCCGATCTCCATCGGTGAAGGAGGAAGAGATGGAAGTCATCGTCCATGAAGTATGTCTATGCTGCCCGGTGTCCATTCTGCACTCAACTTACTCTTTTTCTCAGATCTCGCCAAAGGACTCGCTCGCCGGTGTTTCCCTGAAATACGGGATCTCGTTACCTGAGCTGAGACGAGCCAATCAGCTTTGGGCCAACGACTCTATTCACCTTCGCAGAACCTTGTACATTCCTCTTGATCGAGCGTCGCGTGCCCACGAGTATCTTGCATCAGGTCAAGACTCAGCCACAACGTCCTCTGAACAAGGTCAGGCCCCACGCAATCTTGCGACTCCCGACAGTTACCAAACTTCGGCTTTCCCTTCGCCATCTGGATCCTCGGGAGAACCAAGTATACCAAGCGTCCGGAAAATACCCGCATCTCAACTTTCCTTCTTCCCCCCCCGGGAGAAACTCTACTACGTCTCTAAATCCATCACCAACCCGGAGCGATCACCTTGCGCAGCGTACTCCATATCTCAAACCGTCTGCTCCAGGAAATAAGCTTGGTTCGTCGCCTGCCCATTCACTAAATTCACTCCTTACTGCATTACCCATTGCTGCGTCCACGAGGGAGGAAATTGTATCTCGATTATCCTTCGACAGCGTCAGCTCCAGCTTCAGCGACACTCCTCGATCACGGACCGGGTCAGATGAGGAAGCTGGACATGAAATGGGCGACGTCAACAAACGCAAACCATTCTCCATACAGGTCGATGAAGATTCCGACCTGTCAACTTCCCCGATCCTTAAAANCGGCGCGCCCACCATATTTTGACAACGACATCCCGCTCCTTCCACAGTCTCAGGGAGTCAATCATTCATCGAGTCAGAGGATAAGCTACGGGAGACCATTGCTGTCCACATCCCCTCCCTCTTCTTATGTCCCACAACAACCGGTGAATCCCTACATTCGCACCCAACAATTAGAGCCTTCTCCGACCATGCAAATTCCAAGCAAGGGCACGCATTCTACACTTGGAAAGAGCGCGTCCAGCGGCTTCGTCAAGAAATCGCAATTTTCCACTCAACCACGCGTCTACCAGGCCAAGAGGTCCCGGTCCAGTGTTACTGAAGTTGATTATGGGATTGAGCTCGAGCACCCATCATGATACTTCATTGGAAGTACGCTCGTTGACTCGGGACGTGTCTCATCTTTTGGCCTCTCCGCGGTCATCCCCAAGAACAGCATGGGTGCTCACCAAGGTGCGGTTGAGCCATGCATCCGTCAGCGGGGTGACTAGCCTATCGCGCCCGTGGTCCGGCGACGCATAGTACGATGGAGCTATCGCTTGAGACGTGGGTAGATGGGTCACGTCGGGGCAGGGGCAGTGAAGCAGGGTGCAATGATGTTTTTTTTTTTTTTGTTTTNCCGAACATCTGGGTATTTCTATCATCTACCGTTTGATTATTGTCCTTCGTGTAACATCTTACAGAGCCTAGCAAGACAAGGGGTTTTCTGCCAACCATTCGCTGAACTGTGCTTCCTTCGATCAATCGCCGAATTAATCGGTTGGATCTGGTGAGCTTTCAGTGCACAACGCGCAGCGGCGAATGCTTTGTTGCTGGGCAGATTGATTCTACGCTTCCTTACGAGCGCCTGATGTACGCAGCTTTTGATATGCCGGTTCTGACATGAAAGAACAGGAATGACCAGTACTTTGTTTTGCGGTTACCTGGTACGTATTGGTGCGGAATGTCAGATACATTCGCCCAATAGAAACGAGAAGGCTGAAACTCATTTCTGAGAGCGTCGCCGACGAATCCGACCGCCCAGGTCCCGTTCGGATGGACATCTTCCGAATGTCCGTGTAAAGCTAGTGGCTTCCGTCTTCGTCTATGTCTTCCGACGAAGTGGGAGATAAGTACCGCATGTGAACGACCACATGGTCGCCTCTGTTCATCGGTCAATGCCATGGAGAGATGGGCACGATTTTAGTGAAGATGGAGCTCGTGTGTGTGACACTTCATGTTCACAGTTTTGCAAGTGGATACTACTGTAACGTGCGCAATCATTATCCTAAGCATTTCTTAGTCCATTATTTTTACCCTTAGAAACCCTTGTTATGTCCGCCCTTCTCATAGAATGCCTCCAGGCGCGCTACGATCTGGCTCAAAGCAGCAAGCCATTTATCGAGGTCCTCGTTGAGCCTCTCCGATGTAATCGAAGGTCCGCCAGTGGAATCGGCAGCAAGTTTGGCATAGAAGCCTGCGCGATAAGGGCACGCTTTCATGGCAAGCTAGGGATAGATAATCAGATAAAATAGTCTGCAGAGAGTATGTGGGATAATACAGACCGAGAACGCCCCTTTCACGACAAAGTTGTGATATTGCTTGAGTGTCGCCTCGTAGGACTTGGTAAACGCATCCGTCAATTCAGTCTTTGCATCGGCTTGGGTATGTTGGAGGCCTTTGCAGGTGAAGGACAAGCCACGGAGGAGCCACATCAGGCCTTCAGTTGCAATCCGCTTCTTCTCTCCCTTCTCGTTCTCAACCAAGAGCTCCAGAGTTCCATTGGCTTCTGGGTTGGTCAGGAACCTAGCGCGAACTTTCTGGTGAGGACAGGGTCGTTCAGTATCAATACCGCCAATATGAGCCTGGGGATCGTACTGCGATATTGCCCTTGATATCGTTTTGCACGATGACGAATGCGGCCGATTCAAATAGATCTGATCGATGGGTTCTCAGTATCGATTGAGAGCTCGAGTCCACTAGACCGACCAAACAAGCCCACTAAACCGTCAGCTGCCTCGAGGAAAGCGGCCGTGTCGACGCCAGCGTCGGTGATGGGGACATCTGCGAAAGACTGGGCGTTGCAAGTGAGTTTGTCAGATTGGCATTGCCTGAAGCGTTTTGCACATACTTTGACTGATTCGAGATATGGGGCCATGACAGTAGGAGACAGAAACCAAGAAAATGAGCAATGGTGTGAGTAGTGTCGTTGAAGAGAGGTCGTTGAGGTGTTTGATTGTTGGGATGCGAACATATGGTATGCTTTATCTAATCTAATCTAGAGCACCAGTGGGAATTCTGGTCGTCAATTTCATTCTCAAGGTCGCGATTACAGAGCAAGGAAAAATAGTCCCCGTAAACTCTTCCTTGCTTGAACGACGATGCCTCACGCAGACGCCGCATTATTGCCTGATAGGTTCGTTCAAACATATCGTACTCAGCAGCGGCATTTCATGATAAGTTTCTCAGCATTGAGACTAAGACAGAATTCTGGGACTACGTCCATTTCCAACTACAGCACTTGCTGGAAGGCCAGAGGTATTGGGTAAGGACTGTTTTCGATGCATCTGCGTCGGAAACTAGACCAGAATTTAACAGGTCTCTAACCTCTCAAATGCCGCTGCTCTCATCTTCAACTCCTTGCTGGCCTTCGAGAAACACTTCGGGCATTCTGAACGAGCGGTGAACTGGGCGGGTACGTTTTCAATGTCGACCGAGCAGGCCTACAATTTACGCCATCTAGGATTCTATATCACTGCCGAATTCTTCCCTACCCCAAGGGTATCGAAGGAATCCCCGCTACCTAAGGAACAACTACTGCTCGGCCCATTCTGCGGAAAACCTGCTTGTCAATTCATCCAGGTTGGTCCCAACAATGCACGGGGCGTGTGCGCTGCGGCGTTTTTGAAGCGAGAGACTGTGGTGGTACCTGATGTGGAGGCATATCCTGGACATATTGCATGCGACGGGGAAACCAAAAGCGAGATAGTATGTCCTTTACTCCTCGAACAGGATGGGGAAGTTATCGTACTTGGAGTATTGGATCTCGACTGTCTGGCGTTGAACGGCTTCGAAGAGGAGGACAGAATAGGGCTAGAGAAAATAGCAAAATTAGTTGTTAGTTCTTCCGATTGGTAGAATGGAATCCTGCCTTAGTTCGACTTGTCTTGACCATCGCATAAGGCCTTTCGTTTGTTCCATGCCTTTTGCAGTCTCTTTCGATGATTCTTGCTGAGACTCACACCCTCCGCATCGGTAAGCGGTATGCCTAGATCATCCCAAGAGCTGTAGCGACCACCATCATGAGGCGGCTTAAACATAACGTGTGGGCTCAAATTGCTCTTTGACTCAGGAATATTCTTCGAGCAATCATTGGACGGTAAAGCTACTTCTTTCTTGCTCGGAGAGGCAGTCGGTGAGGCAGTTGGCGATACAAACTTGATTAGTGCAGGGCCATCTAGGAAAAGTCTGTTTAGACAGGGTCCTTTGATCAGAAACAGTATGCTACAGACCTGCTCTGTCGCTGAGCTGGATGCCTAGCGGGGGCAGCACATCCCCTCGAAGTTTATCACAAAGAACGAGAAGGTCTCGAGTCATGTCTGGGGACCTATTCTTTGCAATGGCTCGAACATCGTCTCTGAAAGACGACAAAGCTTGGAGGTATGGGAGAATGGTGGAATTGTCCTGAGAGGAAATGAGATAATATGAGACATACAGTGAGGCCACTCACGGAGGTTCCCCTCCCAGGAGAAGGGCCAATTTCCCACCCAAATCTAGCTGTATCCTTTTGGTCTAGACCAAACATTCGTAGCATCTTGGAGATCCATGTCGCGATGCCAAGAACAAGCAACCCATCTACACCCGCACTGGTCTGGTTGATGTAAACATTACTTTGAGCGATCAAATTTCTTATGCCATGGAGAGCGGAGGGGGTGTTCATAGAGTCGCTTAGAGCATCCCGGAACTTAGTTTTGGCATGCTCAAATCTAAAGATGGGTTAGTCGACAAAAGAGGCTAGGAACCTGATGAAATACTTTAATCGGAGATCTTGCTCACGAACGCCCGATGGGTGCCCGATCTTGAAGGTCTCTTTGTCGATGGCCAACGACTCTACATGGGAGAAGAAATTCTAATATCAGGTCAGTGTCTGGTCAGCCAACATTGATTGTTTGAAGGGAGGGGACCAACGTTAATTGTCGCTTCCAATGGCAGAACTTCGTTTTCCATAATGTTATCAGAAAAATCCAGCCGAGCATTCCAACCCCGCAGCAGAAACGCGAACCGAATTTGCCGGGATGTATACTTTGCCAATAGTTCCTTGAAACGGGTGTTCGAGCGGTCAGTTGATCATCGAGGGCGAATGGGGAAAACTAACATCTATGGTGATGAAATTCTTCAAAGATTTGCTCATCTTCAAACCGTCAATGTGCAAATGCCCGATATGGATGAAACAGTCGACCCATTCTTCGCAGCTATGATACGCCTGAAAGTGTACAGGCCAATTAGCTCATCTCTCCGTGACATACAGATCTCAACATCACCTCAGATTGTGCCAATTCATTCGTATGATGGGGAAACATCAGGTCGATACCCCCAGAATGGATGTGGAGATGGTCCCCAAAGACGGAACTAGCCATGGCTGAGCATTCAATGTGCCAACCGGGGCGACCGGGTCCCCAAGGAGAGCTCCATGAAGGTTCTCCTGGTTTCGCCGCTTTCCACAGCGAGAAGTCAGTTATTGCTTTTTTGTCGCCAACGAAGGTATGCAAAGCGTCTGGAAGACTCTTCAGCTGCAAGGCAGAAGGAGACAATGAAACTACGCACCTGGATGGGTATCTTGCTGTATTTCGTCTATGGGAACGAGCTTGCCGTATCGTCCCTCCCCAGACTGCTTGAATGCGCCAGTGTCAAAGTAAACACTGCCGTTGCTCGGGTATGCGTAGCCTTTGTCTAGTATGCCTTCGATGAATCTGACAATCTCTGGAACATACTCGGATGCTCTCGTAATGGTGTCCGGGGGTAAAACGTTCAACCGCGACATGTCATGGAAGAAACGAGATTCCCAAAGGTCTGCTGTCTGTTTGTATAGAGCAGAGTCTATTGTTTCCGAATGGAACTAGTAAAGGTGAGCAGCCGCAAGTCAAAGATGATATTTCGACCTCACCTTTTCGTTCAATACCACGCCTAGTATGTCCTTCGAGCCATCGATCAATTCTATGGCAAAATCCTTGCCAGTGAGTCCACTCTCAAGTCGAGATCGGCTAGCCAGCAAGCTATCGAAGCAACGTTTCTAATATCCATAGTTAACTCTGGGTTCAAATATGAAACGAAGTAACGCACGGCTGAGAAGAAGTGGGTTCCGAGTTTCTCTCCATTGGGAAGGTTGCCAGCAGTGAAACTCAAGTTTGCGCTGCCAACCAGGCTAAAGAGCTTGGTCCAATCCTGATCGAGCCCTTCCTTGTGCGTCAGGTCCTGTGGTAATGCCCCGATGATCTTTGTCTGGACGAAGAGCCGAAGCATTTCCGTCACCTTTGAGATGAGGTCATGGGATAACTCCTCATGTCCGGCTTTGAATCGTTCTGTAAAATAAATCTCTCGCGTCCGGGCAATTATCTAGCACGGAGGGTGGTTGGGGCTGGCCATAGGTTGAAATCTCGAGCACTCACTTTGTCATCTATGTCAGTCACGTTCATGACAAGGTGAACATCGTAGCCAAAGTAGTCGACCAGAATTCGGCGTATGATGTCTTGCGAAACATAGTTTCTGAGGTATCGGCGTGAAAACTAGGCCTCGACACTCGACAAGTGTGTGTGGGCTTACCTGGCATGTCCCAGGTGTGCACTGTCGTACACTGTGGGACCACAGCTATACCACTTCAGAGGCCCCCCATCACAAGCTTCAATTGCAGTCTATACAGTCTTTAGTCAATCGGACCGCGCTTCTTGAAAAACCCGTTCCAACCTTGGATCTAGTCAGGGAATTATAGACACGCAAAGGGCCTTGGGTTTTGCGTTCGGTGCTATGGTCATGGGATTTGACGTTGGTGTTGCTGTAAAGCCTCCTGAGAGAATAGGATCGTAATATGTACAGTCTTGGGCTCCAGAGACCTGTCCGCGGAAGAGAGAGCATACCAACTCCGGTGACAACGGCGCGTTCCGACAGCAAGGGTCCGGCATGGGCGGCCCGTCATTCACGTGATGGATCGACCGCCAAGCGTCCTTTTAGGCGCCAGTGGCGTCCACACAAACTCCGCTGCCAGCGTCACAGGCCGATATTCTCGGCGGGTCTGTGTGGAAACTACACTACATTGGGAGTTGGGCGCTCTTGGCCGGTGATCTTGAGCTATTGTTATAGCTCGTCAAAGTGGGTTGATTGCGCGATGATCTTCAGTGCTTCAGCGGGAGGTCTTGCTGACAATCAGCGCTAGCTATCTTCTCTTGCATAAGAACACTTCGAGTGGCAATGCTTCATGAGCTTCTATCAACTCTCTCTTCAAGTTTTTGTGATGGATACTGAATACTCGGTCCTCGCGAGCTCGAATTCTCACCGTCGTTGGAATTGCATCAAGAACGAGTGTCGTGAAAGCTTCCATTCCTGTGAGAGGTTGCAATTGAATCCCGGCATATAGGTGAATTTACGCCGTTGTTCTCGAACTGATTTGAGCTCTTTATGGAAAAAAATACCAGTGTCCGGATGCTCGGGAAGTGAACAAACGAAAGACTGCGGAATGCAAGGAGGCATGACTCACCATCTCAAACATACGGGTATTTCGCAAAGATCAATGCGGGAACGATTTGAAACAGAAAAGAATGGCAGTGAGGTGATAAATGCGCTCACACCAGGGGTAAGGAGGAACATACATCGCGCAGTCAAATCACTCTGCAACATATCAAGCAAGTTTGCAGTGGATTTGATGTCTTCGGTACTTCTAATGTCGAGATAGGGAAGTTGGTGAGGCTCAGATCATCATCCAACAATCATTTATCATTTTCGATAGCTTGAACTTTGACGGCCTGGGAAGCTTTAAATAGCAGAAACGGGAACATATGTATCTACAAGCGCCGTTTCCTTGAATCACTCGGATCCCCCACACCACCACCGCTGGGCCGTTCCTCAATTGTACGACCATACAAAACGACCATACAAAGCGCCACAGCCGCATCACAATGCAGAAGCCCACTTGCTCAGGAATGCATGTGAAGACGACGGCAGATGCGAAAAAGATCTTTGAAGCAGTATATCAGCAGGCCCTTCCTCTCATGACACGAAGACTGGACACAGAAGAGCGGCGACACATTAGCTCTGGTCAAGTGTTCGTATGGGAGGAACGATCTTCGTGCTCTGGACAGAGCGGCTCGGTAAGACCTACCTATTCTATCTTGTATTAATTCTCATCATTCTGTAGACAGGTATCGAGAGATGGACAGATTCTATTAGCTGGGGTCCTAGCCATCTGAAGGAGGCACGTCATTTGCTTGATCACCTTTTACCGCCCAGCTGACATTATTCATAGGAGTTCCTATATTATCGCGAGCGGGAGCGACCTGACATCCCTTTGAACATCACTGACTCCAAGTGGGTCCCGAGTTCACTTCCTATCACGAAGTCTGGTGTCACTGACTAGCTATCATTACTACTATTCACACTCCATTAAGTCCGCCCGCAGTGTTATTCCGGGCGTTCTCAGGATCAGCCACCAGAAATCTGGTGAAGCAAACCTATTCTGTCTTTGTCCAGTTCCCGACTTGCTACAGAAAATGGCATCTGAGTTAGTATTCTGCTCTATCAGCTTGGGATACTCGCACTCATATCAATACTTTCAGCGGCGTATTTCACGGAGGCAACTGTCGACAGCTTGTACACTGTCGACAATCACCCAGATTACCAATTTCTCAAAACCATGGACTATCCATTGGGCAAATACGCGAGTGCACGAGGTCCGAAGCGTGGTGACCCACTTTTACCTCCTCAAGCACCATACCCTGTGGAGCGTTACTTCGCCCCAATAGCGCTCCGCGGTCCTCACCCCGTGTCAAAGGTACGATCGCGCCATGAAGTACGTGGCCATGCAGTACGTGGGTCTCGCGGGTACTGATTCTGGTGTTCTAGGTACCAGTGATGGCCACGCCGGCTAGCCTTGCCCCTTTGGAATACCTGAAAACAGTATCCCCACAACCTCGTCATCCAGTGGACGAAGAGGCCATAATGTCTTTCCCTATTTATGACTCTCTGACTTGCTACTGATAACAATCCGTTTGCATTGCCCCTTTGCATTGTCCACTGCCCCTTTTCATTCACTTCATCTACGGTTCTGAGTCCTGGTCCAAAAGCCGTTTACGGCCTGGTTTCATTTGTGATGTACGCCCATTGTAAACCCATAGATTGCATTTCTTTCGGACATCATTCGTGTAGTAGTAGATTTGGAAATGTGTTATTTAAATGCCATTCCCCTCGACATCGGAGAACTTTCAGCGCAGCAGAACAATTGTTAGGACAACGCCTTGAGCGCAAAGTTGAAGCGTGCGCCTGTTGGACGTCGCTTTCGTTAGTGATATGATCTGAATGAAACGTTCAGTGGCGAACTGTGAGAGCGCTGTTGGGGCGACGTCGAGGAAGCAATAGATCATCCGGCCATCTCCACAACTTGAACGGAATCAAATCTCAGCTCGTAGGCATATCGATTCCAAAGCGGCGGTGACATTTCTGATTGGGACTGGACATGATACCAGGGGGAATGAAGCATCACTCACAAGATTCCTTTTGAGACCTTCGGAACTGACAGTGACGAGAACTTTGAGAAGTGAGGAGTGAGGATTCCAAAGAAGGAAATCATATTTAGCCAGACCTTGGGGAAACTGAATGGAGGCCGCCCGCGAAGGCACATTGACACGAGGAAGGGAAAAGCCGTGCGGATTCATATCTTGATCGGTATTCACCGGTGGTAGATGGTTTGGTAAACATGTACATAGAGCCGCGAGGCATCATTTGAAATTGCCGGACGAGTTCATCAGAAGCACGAAGTCCTGACGAGTTCAGCAGGTCAGAACTAGTTAGGATCATCAGGAGGAGAGGCCCAGATTGACGGCCAGGGAGACATGCGTGGTTCGCCATTGATGCTCGGAGCATGCAGGGTGCCCAACTCGCGTGCACGAAAATAACAGAGATTTTGGGACCCTTTTTGAGACTTTCCCGAGTCCGGGAGCGTACTAGTCTCCCGTAGCCAGACTAAACGAGTACCAAATGCATATGGATGCTAGTCGCTCTTTTCGTCCGACCACCGTCCGACGGAGAGACGGTGCTAAGTGATCCCTATCGATGGACGACAGGATTCTTCAATGCACCCAGGAATCCGGCCTCTTCAAGCTGTCTTTGCCTCGAGCCCCTGGTGTCGATCAGCAATTCGGTGCTTGTCAATGAGATTAAAAGAAGGACTTGTCCGAGTGCTAGTGACCTTGTACGCTAAAACGCTGTTTCTCGATCGGGACCGCTTGAAAAGGGAGGTACTTCGTGCAGAGGCTCGTGCTCGTCCCCCATTGAATTGAGACATGTGGTCTGTTCGTCTGCTGCCTATAGCTTGACATCTCGGCCGCCAACGATCCAAATGTCGGGAGCCAGATCTCCTTTTGTCTGCCATACGGCAGCAAAGAATGCTTCCAATAAACGTCATGCGCAACATATTCGTCCCTTCCCGAACGAAGAAGGGGTCCCCAGAAATTTTGCAACGGTGAACAAAGCGTGTTTCCGGCTGTCGGGGCGTCGGAGGAGGAGAAATAGGGCACAAGGGGCCTGACCTGGTGACTCGATATTCCAAATCCGCGAAAAAGATAGATGTGACATTGGCCATGGCCTGAACGCGGTTGCTGTGAAATGGCACGTTGGAGGCGAGCCGACCTATTGCCGCCAGTAACTGAGGCGTTAGTGGATCGCAGCTGGTGACAGAAAATATATTGCGTGAGACTGAGAGTGTGAGTTGTGAAGAGTCAGAAAAGGGTGCATTCACCTCGAGGCAACAGAAGTTGGCGAGATCTCATCTGCTTAGAAAGATTTTAAAGTTGTAGCGTATTAGCTTTCCTGGGCCGTATCTCGATTGCCCGCCGTAAAAGGGTACCTTCCAGTGGCGAGGGATGAATTTCATGCACAGAATACAGGCAAATTAAAATGACAGGCCTCAGGGACAACCGTTTCTGGCGGAAAAGGGCATGTGGGGATTGATGGGACATATATTTCCGCCCTCCCACTGATCACCCCCTTCCTCCGCCTCCCATTGACCCCACCATGGTGCACGCTCAAGAACCAACATGCACAGATCTTCGCATTCGGTCCACCCAGGACACCCATAAGATATTCTATGCCGTCCAGAAAGGCCTTCTCAAGATGGTCACCCGACGTCTGGACGCCGACGAGAGGCTTGCTCTTCGGTCTGGTTGCGTATATGCTTGGGAGGAACGCGGCCCCCACAGTGAGATCACTGGCTTGGGCATCGAGCGATTTACAGAAGGCCGTCGTTGGACACCGTCGCGAGTTAGAGACGTAAGCTGCTATCTTTCCCTTCTTTACCGTACCGGCGGCAGCCTGACAAGACTAATCCAGGAATTCCTCTTCTATTACGAGCGCTACATGCCACCCCCAGACGCAAACAACGCAGGGTAGCTATCTGTCTGTTTAGAAGAACGGGCGTTTTCTCACCGCGATTCAAGATCTCCGGCCGAAACTAAACCGCCTCGCGATTGGGAGCCTTTGGTGAAGCAGACATACTCCGTCTGGGTAGATACAGAGAACGGACGAAGGAAATGGCATCTCAGTGGGTATCTCGTTCCTTGCGATCTCAACTAATTCACAATTTGATTTCACTAGCGGCTTACTTCACGCAGGGGACGATCGACCAGCTTCGCTCTGTTGATGAGCTTCCAGGCATTGGAGATCTGGTGGTCCCGGAGGGCCATTTTAAGAGTACTCGAGTTGGGAAGAACCGCTCAAAGCAGGACGACTCGAAAGGGGAATCTTCCAAGTCCTCTGTGACAAGAACATTCGCTGCATTCCCCCCCATATGCCACTACATCCCCAGCGGTCGAGAACCAACCAGTGCTCATGTACGAGCCTTATCAAAACTCGGTGGGCCACGCGGGCTTCTACCACCCACAATCGCCCAGTCAGGAAGGGGGACCTTCACGACAGTCGCATTCTCCTCAAAGTCACTCGTCGGCATCCTTGTCTCCTCCCATGGAATCCAGTCGTATTCATTACACATCCCAACCGCAGCCCTTCAGCCGAGCCACCCATGGAGATGCGAAATCTAGAATGGTTGAGGCGACAGTGCCTAGCCATTCGATGCATTCCCACCCATCGGAGTATCGCGCTCTGGCTCCGGTAGAGGCAGCAACTCCAATGGCCCCGTTGAACAATCACGTCCATGGACAAAGGGGTAAGCCAGTCCTTTCCTACGCAGAGTCAAGAGGGCTCAATAATGATGTCAATGTCAATCCGTTTGGTGGCTCAACATCCGACACTCTTGGTCCTTCCTGGAATTCTTCCCCCCCNGCCACCATACGTTTATCAAACGTGTACCACACCAGGTCCCCCTCCGATGCAGGCGATGAACGAGTCCGGACCGACGATGAGCCCTAATTATGGCTATTCGATGCAGCAGTCTCATCACCAACAAGCATATTCCTCTTTACATATTTCCCAGCCCCATTACGATCCTTCGGATTTGAGCTATTCTCTTCTCCAGTCAGGCTCATCGGACACTCCCAGGACACTTCCGCCGCTGCATATCAATACAGAAGATCCTCTATATATCCCTGTTCCCAACAACCATTCGCCACCTCCTGGCTTTGGAGCCTTGAGTCCCATGTCTCCTCCCCAAGTCCCCTCTTCACGTCCAGACGACTCCCGCGCACTAGCGCCTCTGTATACTCTTAATCGCCCTCAATACTACAAGCGATACGACCAGGACGACAAAGCCCTCCGGCTTCTTCAAAGCAACTCCTCCACCTCTCCCCCGTCCTAGGCCCTACCATACTCTTGCATTGACTGCCTCTGTCCCTGTGATACCCACACTCCGGGAGCTTTTCTTATTCGTCGCCGTCGTTCAACCCCCATTCGTTTTCCGACGTTCCTCCTTATTCATACTGGGATCGCGAGATACCGCATTTTCTCAGCTCTCAAAGTCCAACTTCCGATAACTATGGGATTGACGGCGCATTGGCTTTCGTTTTCTGGAAAACACGGACTTTGAGCTCAATTCAAATATAATATAGTCAATCTCCCATGTTATAAATTATGTATCTTTAAGGCTGTCCTTACCACAACGTTTGTTACATCCCATCGTTTACTACACTCACAGCGCTGTACTCTACCCACGCTTCTTTTCCTCTTCCTTCATCGTTACTTAGTGTACGACGACTGATTGTCATACCAACGAGGGTCACCGTAAATACCCCCCGAGCTTTCGATTCTCGACAAATAGTCGTGCATAGTCCACGAAAAAACCAGTGATGTGATTGGTGTAGCGGTATATATGAAAGCCATTGCCGAGGCCCAAGTCTGGAAGAGGAGTGCAGCCCAACGAAGAATGTACATTCTGGAGGTACGGTTTAATGCGATGTGAAAATGTGTATAGAGTGTCCGAATAGATATCACGTTCAAAAGGGAGAAAATATGTGAGTAGTGATGGATCGAGACTGAATACTGCGAGATTAATCATGCAATGGAAATAGAGGATAGCGGATGGGTGAGGAGAAAACCCCGGGAACGGTGGCGGTTCCCGGCTCACCATTCAAACTCGCTACGGGTGCCCGAGTTAGTAGCGACAAGATTAAAAAAGACAGAATTCTTACCCGTTGCACTTCGCGAAGAGATAGTCTTTCCCGTTCACATGGATCATACCATCTTTGAGGACACACTTCCACTTGTTCTTGACCCTGGCAACCTGCGACCGCATACAGTTAAACCAGAGAGGATTTTCTCGGAATTCGGTCGAAACACACCTTGTCGTAAGTGCAGAAAACGATATCGGATTCTCCGACTCCACCTTCATCAGCCTCCTCTTCATTTTCAGTGTCCGAGTCATCGAGATCACTGTTAATGGCCTCGGAATCGACAGGGCTCTTTGGCCTGGGCGCAGCAGCAACAGGCTGTGGCAACGAAGGGTGCATCGTCCTTGGAGCGAACGACGACGCAGGGGGTGAGGGACTATCTTCCTCGTCGGACGACTCTGACGGCCCATCAACCTGAGATATCCTCTGAGTCTGCTGTGACTGCTGCTGAGCAGGNAGGGGGAGCATAAGCAGGCCGTGGAAGGGCTGAGGAGGGTTGCTGAGTTTGAGCGGGTTTAGCAAAAGAGATAACACCGGTCTGACCTCCTGGGTGTGGGGGCAGAGCTGGTGCACGCGCAGCTGTGACATTGGGGCCTGGCAAAGGCGGCAGATTGTACGGATTGCCCAACATGTAGCGGCTATCCACAGGCTCCGCTTTCACCGGAGGCTGCCCAGGGGCTCCGGTATTAGCCGCTGGTGGTGGTGCCACAGCGGTAAGCGCAGCATACGGATTGGCATAGTGGGGATGCTGCATCATCATGGGATGCGGAGGATAGCTCTGGTGAAGAGGAGGTGCATGCGGCGCAGGAGGTGGGGCAGCAGGAGGGGGTTGTGGAGGATCAAATTCTGCAACGTGCGAGGCAATCACCTTGCTCTCCCATTTCTGCGGGGTGGGGTCAGCTTGTAGTGGGCACTGAGTAGAATAGGAAGGATAATCCAACTTACGGCTTGCAGTTCAGCCAGGACATCTTCAGAGACGCCGTACTCGTCAAACTCTGGTCTAATAGCACCAATGACCTCGTCAATGACAGCGCGATAGATACCAGGCTCAATGGATCCAAGGAAAGCAAAAACTCAGGTTAAAATGCGACCTCACTACTACAGACCAAAGGCCGGTGAGCAGCTCACCACTATCTTATTCGACATGAGAGAATCGTCGTTGCTGTTGTCGATGAACGATGCGTGGCAACACCGTTGCGGGGGACCAACGAGCGAGGTGGTTGTGAGTCAAGAGACGGCTCCTTTTATACATCATGCAGATTGCGAAGCAACCCGGGAGGATTCAAACTCCGACATGTAGTCTTCATGAGTTACTCCCACGCACGAGCCATATGACGACACTGTCCTGGTGACGGAACCTCTCCTCCTGGCCCCCATCGTCAATGGTGGAGTTGCCTCCACGATTGCACTACGAGGAGGGGTCGGTCGAGTGACGTAGATGCCCTACAAGTGCATAAATACACCGTAGTTGCTCACCATACCGCAGAATAAGTTTACCCAACACACAATGCCTCTCTTCAAATCCAACTCCCAACGACGCAACCCTTCTCCTCCCCCTCCCGTCCAAACCTCGAGTGGTGGAATCTTTCATCGCGGTCCTCGCAATTCCACCGATTCCGCTTCCAGCTCAGCATCCTCCGCCCGTAGCACTCGCGGGGGTGGCGGCTTCATGGGCCTCACCAGAGACAGACATGGTCTCGACAGCGACCCTTCCATTAGGGTAGCTCGCCAGAAGGTGGCCGAGGCCGAGCGAGCTGAGCGCGAGGCAGACGAAGCCATGCTCGCGGCCCGTCGTGCTGCCGACAGCGCCAGAGAACAGGTGAAGATCCTCGAGCGAGAGGCTATCGAAGAGTAAGCTTCATGCCTACCCCACTAGCAAGCAACGACTGATTTTGGAACTGTAATACAGTGCTCGCCGTGCCAAGGCCAAGCAAGCTGAAGTGAAAGTTATTAACAAATCCGCCAAGGGTCTCGGACGCCATTGAAACGCCGGGACATCTCTGCAAGTCTTGTGAACGAGTACCAGCAGCAACGATACCTTGTTTAGATACCGCCCCTGTGATAACTCTGGATGTATAGTCCTACTATAGTACTATAAATAATCTAACGAACTTAATCAGTCCGGTGCTAGTAAGATGAAATACAAACTTACAATGTACAACGCATCTTGCAATGTGATTCTGCTCGCATGCTCAAAAGTAAGCACCCGCTCCCGCATAATTTCCAACGGGAGGCGATGGAAGAGCCTTCTCCTCGGGTTCGGGTTCGGGTTCGTCACGAGCCTTTAATTCTTCGGTTTTCCGTCGCAGGTACTCGATGGAGTTTGGCCCAAAATTGGGTGAAGGAGGGGTGTATGGGGTGGTCTTCTTGGCCAATGTCCCCGCAGGGATTATTCGTTGTAGCTCTGCTTGCGGAGGGACAGGTTGGAAATGTACCTAAACAGACTTTTTAGATATTTTACGAGGGCTAGATTTGGTCACTTACAGTGTCATTTGTTTTCTTGTATTGCTTATAGAAGAGGGCAGTGCTAGCAATCTCATCTGAAATCTTGGCCTTCTTGCGCTCGAATCGCTCTTTTTCTGCTTTCCCGAGAGTGACGATCTTCCCGGAATCTTTCAGCTCTTCTAGCTCTTTCTTGGCCCACGCGAGGAATGCGACAGCTTCACCTCCCTTGTCTGCAGCACATTTTTCTCCAGCGAACACGCCTAGCCACTTGTGGGCTAGTGCGTTGTGAAGGGAAGTCTCATCTGCGAGATATTTCCGCAGATCGGAAACTACGCCAGCGTGATCATTGCCTTTGCCTGAACCGCTCTTGACGAGAGAGCGTGCAGATCCATACAAGGCAGCACATTCCAAATGCAGTTTCGCGAGCAGAGAGGGGGNAGGGGTGCGACGATGGAAGGGGGGGGNACCCGGAGCAATATTGCTCTCGAAAGCGGATTTAGACTGTAGCCTACGAATGGCAAGCGTCTGGGCATCTGCGAGCGCCATTCTAAGAATCACCCATTAGCAAAACCTCGTGGAAGTTAAATGAAACGCACTTTGACAGAGCTACATTAATTTCTTTCATTAACTCTGGTGGTCGGTTGAACCCTGGGGGTCCATCTGTGCGGTTGACCTCCCATGCAGGCAAGACGGTCTCTGCGATGAAAGCAAAGATCCCGCTTGCTTTACACAGGAACTCCACAGCTACGTTCAGCTCTTTATCCTTAGTCTTGCGTTGCTCCTCGGAGATGGTTCTATCGTGTTCATAGGCCCCCAGACCATCCACAGTCATCCACGCGAGATTCGAAAGAGCATAGCCATATGCGAGCAAGGCGAACGCATAGTCAGCATGAAGCCCTGGCAAGGATATTCTTGAGGACTGGAAGAGATTTGAGGACAAAGTGGACCGCCAATTGAAGACTAGAGTGCTGGTTCAATCAACCCTGCCATTCGAGGGGAGTGCTGAGCGACAAACTAGGTTCGCTTTTGATTCCAATCTCATCGTGCGTCACGCAATCCATGAGGCCTTGCAGTTGTGGTAGGTATTCTTCTAACAGCTATGCTCGCACGTTGCATATGAGCGTCGATAGAATGAAGAAGGCATGATAAACGCACCTTGACCAGTCTCAGATAGTCCTTATCATTCCCTTCTGTCCCCTTCATCTCCTTGAGGGCTGCACGAACATTTGTGCGTGCTTGAGTGACCTCAGGAAAACGGATTTCATACTCTTTCTTGTCGCTTCGATCGACAAAGAAATCAGAGTATGAAAGTGTTGAAGTGGTGGGTGCTTCGAAGAGGTACATTGTGGCTGGGATTTAAAACAGCGAAGCGGTTGAGGATGGTCAGGAACAACGAAAGGGGCAAAAAGATGATTCGAGCCAGGTTCGAACTGGCGACCTTCTGTGTGTTAGACAGATGCGATAACCAACTACGCCATCGAACCACGTTGTAGAGGGCTGACGTAAAGGGACCACGATCAGGTCGTGCCAACGACGGAATATGGCCGTAAACGCGGGCTCTCCATCTTGTCACCGAACTGGAATGACATCGTCACTACGAGCGGGCGTTGTAATACCCACAGTAGCAGCTTTGAAAGTTGCTATCTCCCTCAGCGGTCTGCCTGAACTTTTGCGCAATGACCATCAGCTATCATCGCCGTTGACCTCCTTCTCCCAATGTAAGAGTAACGCTCTTAACCCGCATGAAGTTTCTAATGGTTAACACTCAGTACAGGAAGGACTCTACTTATTCAAACATGGCATTGACCCTTACTCTGGGGGAACATTTCGACACGTGAGCGTCCGCCTTGGTCAAGCCATTACCAGCTCTTAATCTCTGGTCCTAGTCGCCTCTGTTGCTGGCACTTTTCTCCTCGGTGTTGCCCACCTCCACCCTCTCTGCTGCGGTGTTATGGGCTCTGAGCGACGCTGTAGCTGCTTGGGCACTGGTTGAGCTTTGGAGAGCCCGACAGAATGTCTCCTCTAGTACACGAGATGGCCTAGTCGCATTAGGGTATGTTGCAATTGACTCTCTTACCTGAACACGACTGACAGCGCTCTACAGGTACCTAGCAAACCCCTACACCATCTTACCTTCCCTGGCTTTGTCCACCTCGACGCTCGAGAATACGCTCTTGCTTTTAGCGGTTATGTTCTCGGCAAAGAGTGCGTACCTCATTCCACTTTCGTCTGCCCATTTTGACGTGTTTGCAAATAGAAAAGGCTGCTGCTTCACTCCTCTCTCTGGCATTTCTTTCCCACTTGGCACCTCCCGCCATCCTGATCTTTCCCCCGCTGGTGCTCCTACTTCTGACCGATCCACATTCGCACCTGGCCTCACCGCAGAAACTATCACTGAACAAGGGGAAGATATTTCCCTTGGTCCTTGAATTCTTGGTCTATGCCGGGGCTCTCACATTTGCTTCGACGTTGGTGGCTGGCAGCTGGAATTGGATTCCGCAAACTTGGGGAACATGGTGAGTCCACTTTGCGAAAGCTCTAAGCAAATGCTGATGAATATGCGCAGGCTCACACTTCCAGATCTTACCCCAAACCCTGGACTGTGGTGGTATTTCTTCACTGAAATGTTCGACCATTTCCGACCATTCTTTTTAATGGTGTTCAGCGTAAGTCCCATGATTTTTGTCAGACCCTACGATGTTGACGAAGATGACATAGATGCACCTGATTATTTATGTCGCCCCGCTCTGCATTAAATTCCAGTGCGTTGCTCGTTGCCCACTTAATTAGCTGACTTGGCTCATGTTGAACAATCAGACACGATCCACTATTTGCCCTGTTCATCCTGACTGGAGTGCTCGGTATATTCAAGGCATACCCTACCCTCTCAGACCCGGGTCTTTTCCTGAGTATGACAGCCGTATTCCCGGAAATATTCCCTTGTACGTAGAATCCGTTCCACGTCTAGTATTTCCCCCTCTCTAATAACTTTCCTTTCTCAGACCTACGGCATCCTATAGTGACATCGCTGCTACACTTACACGCCTCGCTCCTATTGCCCCTCTTCCACCATCTGTGGTTAACTCAGGGCACTGGAAACGCCAACTTCTTCTACGCATCAACACTAGTCTTTGCTTGTGCGAATGGAGCAGCAGTCATGGATTCTCTTTGGGCAGGAATGCGCATCGCTATTGGCAAAAATACCGAGGACTATAGCATTGTACAAGAATAGATACTAAAGATGCATATGTCATTTACCTTCCCCGGGATTGACCAAACCATTACGCCGTCTTGCGCAGAAGATCCTCGACGAGTGACAAGTCCACTGAGATCCCTGCTTTTTTGAGGTATTCTTCACTCCAAAACTGTACAAATGTGAGATGGAAACTTGCAAGCAATAGAAGCATTGGGTACCTTGGAATAGTGGCGAGTCCCGGAATCACACCTGCACAGTTGTCCGTCAACGAGGACCCGAAACTGCATGAACCTGACGTACAGAATTGTGACAACGCAATTGCCCGACCCCTCCCAACCCATCTTTTTCACTAGCTTGACGCAAGCCATGACGTTGCAGGCACTACTCGATCCAAGGAAGAGTCCGTCATTCTTCACGAGGAAACGGGACATTGCGACGGCCTCAGCGTCCGTTATCCTGCTCAGGATTAGCAATGCAATATTCAATTTAAATAGAGCCACTGACCGGAACGCATCGTCCACGATGGGCAGCCCCAGTTCCATATTATGGGTCAAGCGATTAATGCCTCTAAACAAGCATACAAGAAAGAGATCTGAAGGCTGAATCATGCAAGAGACCATGGAGGATGACGTACATTCCTTCGACCACTGTATCGACCTGATGCCTTCGCTTCGTCCCCTCCGCTTCTTTGCGGTCGAACAGCACCCCAAATTTGACCTTATCCAGAGTGTGGCAGATTCAGTTCGAATTCGAGCGGGGAGGAGCGTAAAATGGATATGAAACCCTCACTTTGTTGTATAGCCCACTTCCCTCTGGGTCGGAGATAGCGACTATGATATCTTCTTTGACAGATTTGAGATACTGTCCACAGCCAGCCACTGTCCCTCCCGTTCCTGTTCTCGCAGTGTTTCATGCGTAAAAGGGTAGTATGATTGCCCGGAATGACTTACCAGCTCCTGAAACGAAGGCGTCGACCTGGCCGTTAGTTTGTTTCCAGATTTCCGGGCCCGTGCCAGAAAAGTGGGCATCAAAATTGCTTTTGTTCTGCGTAAAAGGGAGAGTTGCACGTCAAGCACTGTTAGTCGTTGAACCGGATCGAACGAGTAGGTACAGAGCCGCACCTCAAATTGATCTGCGAAAAATCCCCGTGGTTTGGAAAGGAAGTCCTCGTCATTTTGCCAGTCGTTACTTTCGAAATCGACATTGTTTGCCGTGGTCGAGACGAGCATCGAATGAGAAGGAGACTCTAATCCACGGTGAAGGTGTGCCCGAGGACCTTCAGATATGCTCGCGTCGATGGCATCTGGCTGTCCAAAATGGCTCGCCCTTTGTTTTGCTAGGTTCTGTGGATGGTGCGGATGTGAATGAGTTAGGGTGTAACTTTGTTCTCAAGGTTGAACACTCACAACAAACTATACACGTAGCAGAGTTAGAGAGAAGATAATCGTTACGTTCACGTAAAGAGTGTACACGCGGCGTCACTGACCTGCTTCTTGTCTACTATACTTGCTGGTCGAACGCGCTGCACCTCTGCCCCGAGGGAGAGCAATGCTTTAACTTTCTCTTCCGCAACATCATCCGGCATGATGATAGCTGCAAGTCTAAGAATAACCCATTAAGGAAGAGTAAAAGACCTACTCGTTTCATAGCCTCTGTCAAGACAGCATCAGCACGACCCAGGTCCCAGGGCAAACGCGTCGGGAAACCGCGTACCTTGCCCGGGCGATAGTTGCGATTGAGATTCCGGTAGAACCAACGGTTCCTTCAAAAATGCGTGATCCGGTATGTGGACGAAGGAATCCCATTCGTTCAGCGTCCTCGATCACTTGATAAGAGGTACCCTGGGTGAAAGAACTCCTGTTGGAAATTAATAGACTTACTGCGAAGGGCGACTCGATCCTTAACACTTCCACCCGGGTTCAAGAACTGTGCTTTCATTGGTTACATGTGGTTCCCCGCAAATGAACATGCTCGAGAACTTACCTCGGCCTTCCCGAGAATCTCCACTCCGAGCGCGTCGCTCAACGAATTGATTCTCATGAGGGGGGTATTCCCTGAGATCTAGTAAGAAGCTGGGGTGGTTTTGCAGTCCAGAAAGCGTGATTTACCAATCAGTCCTGTCACTCCATTCACTATTTCATCGCTACGCAGTTCTATAGGCCGTGGAGGGAAATTCTTGACTTGCTTTTCCTTTTTCCGGGTTTGGTAGAGCAGGGCCAAGGAAGAGGACGTCAGTGACAGCGATATGCCAATCAGAATCCCGTAGAAGACGTGTTTCGCGGTTGTTCGCGACGGCCATTGCAGCCAAGAGAGGTCTACCGCCGCTGGTAGTTGCGGCACCATGAGGGTTGTGGTTTGAGTTGCCTGACATCGTGAGCGATGATGACGCTAAACCAAGCTCGCGCTCCGACGTCATCTTATCTACGCGTGTCCCAAAAACTCTGACCGGGATGATCAATGTCATGTTAGCGATTCCCGGTGACTGCAATCTTTCTTCCGGTACGCGTCCTATAGTATTCTGGTATCCTGGCAAATAGGAGAGATGAAATTTCTCGAGTTCACCACCATGGCGCCATTTCTGACAAACCCCGGTCCTCCGACGCGGTTCTTAGAAATGGATATAAACTTGCATACGGATCTCACACTTGGATAAGACATTCACCCTCCATAACTCATCAGGAACCTCTTGAACCACTGCCAGCGATGTCAGCAACTACTACTGCCGCAATCCAGAAGACATTTCTTTCATCTCCATTCTTCGCAGTGATAGGTGCATCCAAGGACCAAAGCAAATTTGGAACCAAGGTACGACGATTCATTGAACAAACGTCGTCAGTCACTGACATGACGGATGTATGTCGCCTTAGATTTTGAAATGGTATAAGACCAGAAACTACGAGGTCACGCCAGTGCACCCTGTGAGCCGCCACTCATCTTGCATTGTCGTCTTCCATCTTATGGAGAAACCGGTAACCTTCAGAAAGAATCGGAGCTTGAGGAGATACCAACCCTGAAATCCATCTCGGACCTTCCATCGCCTGGACAAACTTCTATCAGTGTCGTTACACCACCCAAGGTGAGGAACATCCACGATTATCCTCCGAATGGTACACTGAAAGAATGGATTATCGCCGAAATGTGCCTTAGGTTACGTTGGGGATCTTGCAACAGGCGAAGGACCTGTCAATTCCGGCTCTTTGGATTCAGCCCGGTGCTGAGGACGCCACGGTCGTCGAATTCGTCAAGGAGAATGGTCTCGAGGACCGCGTCATTTACGGCGGACCTTGCATCCTCGTCGAAGGCGATGCGATCGCTGCAGGCCTCAAAAGTAGCCTTTGATGATATCATACTAGGGGCTTTCCGCAATCCGAATCCAAAGTTCATGTCCTCATGTCAGCCACTCCCACTTTGATCTTGTACTATTTGCACGACTCGAGAAACAGCTAGAGAGTAAGTAGACTCGTACTTAACCATGGATAATTCGTCCGAATGGATTTATGCGGTTATAGACAGATCTTCTTGATTCTTGATGAAACACATCTGACCGCGCGTTTCCAAGGATGAAGGAAGCAGAGCACAGGCTCCAGCTGGATAGGTTGTTTCTCTACTTTCACCGGCGCCACTCTCCATGGCCCCAGCATTCTGTTAGGCTCCACTGACCTAGTTTCACGGGACTCGCCCTCTACGCTCCTTTCAACCCCTCATTGACAACGTACAAAGCCCAAGATCAACAGGCTTGAGCAATGCTACGACTGTCAATTTTCCTTCTTTCTCTCGCCACACTCGTTTGCTCTCGGAAGCACCAGGATATAAAAATCATCGAGACAAGAGCTCCCGACAATGCGACGTCTAAAATTGCAGCAGCGTGGTACACAGGCTGGCATGCAACGGACCATCCACTCTCTGCAGTGAGTTGGTCCAAGTACACACACATGACATATGCATTCGGGTGAGTGCAATCGCTGTTTTCTAGCTCAAAAGTTTAGAACCCATATACAGGATTACAACGCCAGACCCCAGTACGGTCGGACTTGATGCCTCGGATGAACAGCGCCTCACCGAGTTCGTCTCACGGGCACATCAGCATGGTGTCAAAGCCAGCCTCTCGATAGGGGGTTGGACTGGTTCTCGATATTTTTCAACAGCTGTCGGTTCATCCAGAAACCGAACTGCTTTCGCGAACGCACTCACCAATGTCGTGCGGAGGTACAACCTGGATGGCCTCGACTTCGAGTGAGTGCAGAACGCGTTGTGTTGCAGGGAGTGAATCTCATCACGATTACATAGTTGGGAATACCCGGGAGTGCAGGGCATCGGTTGTAACCTGGTCAACCCTAACGATACAGCCAATTTCCTGCTGTTCCTGCAGGAGTTCCGGGGAACTTCCCTAGGGAGCTCATTAATTCTTTCCGCGGCAGTCTATGTGACACCATTCGCAGACGCCTCCAGGTCACCCTCCAAAGACGTTTCTGGTTTTGCCGATGTGCTGGATTACATCGCCATTATGAATTATGACCTCAAGTCAAACACTGCGATCGGGGCAGGGCCCAGTTCACCCATGGACGATTCGTGCGCTCCTTCAGGTGCAAAATGGGGATCGGCTGCGTCGTCCGTCGCAGCTTGGTCACAGGCCGGTATCCCAACCAACAAGCTGGTTCTTGGAGTTCCTGCGTACGGTCACTCCTACGTTATCTCACCTTCCGTGGCGTTGAACAGGACCAACGCCTCCTCCCTCAACTCCTTTCCCTCCTACAACCCGTCCAACAGGCCGATTGGAGACAAGTGGGATGGCCCTGGCGGGCTTGACGTCTGCGGTGTATCGCAAGGCCCGGGAGGAGTTTATACGTACTGGGGCTTGATTGAAGAGGGCTTCCTCAACCCGGATGGATCAGCAGGCGATGGGGTCATATCTCGATACGACGAATGCAGTGAAACTGTATGTGAAATCCTGACTTTTCATTTTCTTCCTGCTTCTCCCTTTCGAATCCCCTTTCCGGAAATGCAGAAGCTCATTCACGATGATTTCATTTATAGCCTTTTGCGTACAAGCCTTCTGACCAAATTTACGTCTCGTACGAAGATACGCGATCGTTTGCAGCGAAGGGGGACTTCATTTACTCGTCTGGCCTAGCGGGATTCGCCATGTGGGAGGCTGGAGGCGATTATCACGACGCGTTACTGGATTCCATCAGTATGTTCTTTTCCTCAGACGAAAGAAATACAAATTTTAACCCTTCACCACAGGGAACGCATCACTATATGGGAACCCGAGTGTACGAACTAGGAATACGACGGCTTCGTCGGGAGGCACGCAATCCACGTCCACGCAACGTGAGGATTCCTCGACTCCAGCACGGTTCCTGGCCTCTGTCTCGTTGCCGGCCCTGGTCTTTCTCAATCTCATTGTGGTCCAACTTGCATCCTTTAGTTGAGTCCAATATCATGTGGTTAATTTGTACCTTGCAAGACAAACTTGGCCTGCAATATATGTGTGCCTGCTCCATCTCCCGCGTCTAACCCGACCCCAAGGCACCTTATGTCAGATGAGCTGCATTTGCCTCGTTTAAGGTTCGTGCCAGCGTAAGGTTTGGACACCATTTTTCTGTCCTCGTGGCGGTGGCTGAAAGATAAGATCTTGTAAATCTTATGTCTTCTCCTTCAGCGGTGACAGTATAGACTGCGGACCAAATCCCGGGAGATATGGGGAGACCTTCTTGACATTTCAATGCCTTCGCAGAAAAGGTGCGGAACGGGACCCTGTTTCATTTGCGAGACCTCGAGGCTCGGTTATGCGGAGCGTGGGTGACCCTCGCGGAGTATTCAATACTTTGATTTCATTCAAACGCTGCGGTTTCACGGTTTCCGTGTACTAGGTCACAGCATATGCGAGAATAGGTGTGGACTACAACTTGCCACCTTAGCCACGTCTGGCGTGAATTGGCCTCGCTAAAACTATTCACGAGGTGTCCAAGTCAACCGAAATAAAGAGAGATCCGGGGACGGCCATTAGTCCTTCGGAGCATAGTTATTTAACTGCATCCCAACACCTCAAGGCTCCCCGGCGATTAATGCGTTTTATTAGCGATCTCTTCTACGCTATGACGAGGCTCTATCACCGTCTAGACCAATACCTGTGGGCGAATCAATCATACCACTGTGTTTCATTAACTGTTGGTGGATTGCCACTGATACACCTTCCTTTTACTCAACAAGGACAACTCTAGTTGGGCAATGAAACTGTCAATTCTGCTACCCACCTATCTCCTCCAAACACCATAACTCGGGTTCTGGTGGGAAGTAAGGTATGGAGCACTCACGATGCCAGCTCCTTACGACATGCCCTTGCGCCTGGGCAAACGATGGTGAAAGGGACGCAGCTAACCATCGCTTCCGCGAAGTTGGGTCCGCTCACTTTGGCATGACGTCTTTCCGGAGTGTAAACCGGCAACAATCTCGGTGAAGAGGGCGTTTCGGCGTTCGGAGGTCTTGCCCAGGACCTAAGAATTAGCAAGGCACGTCCCTGGACTGTCATTGTTATGCCATCCGCGAACGGAGCAGTCCAAGCCGGAACTTGGTTACATTTCTTCTCGCACTGTACCCCGGTACATATCAGGTTTAGATATCTCTGCGAACGATATCACAGACGTGGACGGGTCATGAAATTGGAATGATGCTATGACGTTCACCCACCGAAATACCCATCACCAACTCAGCCGGTGAGATTTATGTCGTCCCAAAGAACCGGGGATACACTTGGATCCATATCCGTATCTCGATCTCAGCATCAAGGTTGCTTGCTTGGTCCAAATCTGTGGCAAAACTTCCATGGACATGCATCGGCGCGGCCTTGTGCCCAACATGCGTTTTCTCTGAAAACTTGTTGCAGTCGTGTGTCCACCAACCACCAAATTGGGAACGTCAGAACCAATCCCACTGCCATCATTTATCGACACCTCTAAATGCGTTAACCGCGCGTTCCTGCCTAATCCTGTTTATAAAGTCAAAACCGGACTGGTCGCACTTGCGAACCTCCACTCACCACCACGAGCACAGAAAGCTCGATTGCTGCATCCCCCCGGATTCTTTCCCTCTGCTCTGGTTAGCGGGCCAGTATTCCCTAAACGGCATGTTCCGGTCGTCTTCAATAGTGCCTCCCTTTGAACTTACCTCTTTTAGGCCCCCCTTTGTCTGCCTTCCTCGGAGAGTTTGGTCATAGGAAATATCGGTTCGTACACCTCGAATGCTGATCCCAGCATTCTTCTACATGCACATCGCGTCCGAAATAATAATATAAGAATGAACAGGCATAGTGTTCCATTCCAGCAGAGACGACGTACATCGCCGTAAGAACCTCTTTTCCATCCCATCTGAACACCTCTCCTCATCGCTCAGCCGTATGCCACCACCACTTGCTCTCCAGATGACATCCGATTCACAATCCCCGCAGCGAAGCCGGCAAAATGGGTCCCAGTCAACACAGGCTTCTTCTGTATCCCCCTTGGCGCAAGCAATAGCCGACGCATGGAAACGGGAAAGCCCTGAAAGTCAGGACAAATGGCGAAGACTGGACGCCAATGTAAAATCGCGCTACAACACCCCTCGACGGCCAGATACAAAACCAAAGATGTAGCCGTCCCCTTTTCTTTCGGTGGGTGGTGGTCAAAAGCATTCTTCAAAATCTTGATAACGACGATTATTCCAGATTTATTTCTTGCTCCTCTGTCCCTCCCCGAGAAAATGCGACAACCGTCGCATTTACGACTGGTGATGCCTCTTGACCGACGACGATGGACATTTCACGACGCTGTTATGTATTATTTATCAATCACTTAGCGCTGTATTTTATGTGTACGAAAAACTGACCTGAATCTGTATATTTCCATCTTCGTGTACGCATGACCTATTTTCAAGCTGCTGCAGGTTGCTGCACGTCTGCTGCGTGTTCCTCATTTTCATCATCATCATCGTCTTGATCAGACTCATCTTCGTCGTCCTCTTCCTCAAGCGCCGCTTCCGCTTCGGCCTGCGCTTGAGCGAGAGATGCGGCATTCGCGATGGCCAACTCCAAGAGCTTGGTTTGCTCATCCGATAAGCCATACATGGACAGTGGTGCCAGCGTAGATCCGTTGGGGTTAGCGTCGTGATTCCCTTCTGATACCGCTGGCTGCGCCTGGACAGAGCCTTGACCCTCGGGTTGCGTCGGTAAGCTTGTGACTTCACCTGGTTGGCCTGCATAGTGACCTGTCGGCACCACAGTTGGCATCGCCTGTGACTGCGCTCGGGCAATAACGCTAGCGAGCGTCGCCTGGCTTCCGGCAGCGTCAACCATCGCAGCAGCCGGCTGACCGTTCTGGGCTGCGGGAACACCCAAGGCATTGCCAACGTGCGCTTGCAGGAGGCCATGAAGACCAAGAACGGACCCTTGGATAACCTGAATGATGCTTTCAGGAATTTCCCCCTCCTCCATAACCAAGGTCTCGCGTTGGTGGGCCAATGTAGCCGCGTGGTTATTCGCAAGGCCGGTCCACAATTTTGCTCTTCTCTCTTCTCGTAGAATATCACTAGCGTCTTCCTCATCAAGCTCCACTTCGATGACATCGGCCGTCGCACAATCTTCGCTTCGTAGACCCCTCGCTCGGGAGCCATCCTTGTGTCGCTTGAAGGCGTCCCTTCTCGAGAAGATCTTCTGGCAGGCGGCACATTTCCACGCCTTTCTGTCGTGGAGACGGTTATGCCTCTTGAGATCGTGGTTCCTTGCGAACGAGGCCGGACAGATTGTGCACCGGAAGGGCCTGTGGACAGCGTGGTTTCTCTGGTGGGCTCGCAGACCGTAGAGCCGAGAGAAGATTTTGCAACAACCAGTGATGTGACACGGGTACACGGCCGTGCCAATGTCAGTGGCGACTGGGGGATTGTGTCCTGGAGCCCAAGGATGTCCTGGTGGATGGCCAAAGGGATTGGGGTGCTGGTGGGGAGGTTGTCCGATTTGGATGCCGCTCAACACGCCGATAACCTGAATGAGGCCACTTATCTCTTGTAGGGCATGCATAGCTGGCCCCACTCTGGAGGATGAGGTCACCGCAAACAGGAAGACCTGATGCAGTGGAACCTGTATCGAAGAGACAAGCCCGGGATCGAGGTTGGTGGATGGCGCTGTGGAGAGGGCCTGGCTGATAACACGAACAGCCTCCATCACCTGGGTCTGGAGGTCGTGCTCTGGGATGAACGGTCTCTTCTGCAGCCTGCTATTCGGATCGTTCTGGTCGTCCAGCTCGTCTCGCTTCCGTTTTCCTCTGTCCAGTTGGATCGCGGGGGCGTTGGAGAGACGCAAGTCCCCAAACAGCTGCTCACACCGTGCAAGCTCGACCAAGATCTGGCTGAGTGGCATAATGGCCGGCTTGGCAATGGACTTGGAGGATGCGCTTTGCTGTAGGACATCCAGTACGTTGTTCGGCAGTCCAGGCACCGCTGTCGAGGACAATAAAGCCTTGGCAGGTTGATCACGGTCCAGGATTGCCAGGATCGCTCTGATTGTGGATAGAGCTGCCTCTTCTTCCTTTGTGGATGGGGAGCCTTGAATGGGTGCAGTTATCGAATGCAAGGTCGGGCCGGGAGGGGCCACAGCCTCTTGAACGAGTTGGCCGCCTGCTACCGTGGATGGGGGTGCTACGGGGTTCGCAGGAGCCGCCCCAGCATTGTTGAGAGCCCAGAGCTGTTCCCCCAGTCTCCTTGCAATTTCCTCTGCTTCAGCGTCTATGTCTGAATCGTTGTCATCTTCCTCCTCTTCGTCGTCATAGTCGGGGTCGCTGTTCCACTCTTCATTAGTGGGATCCTGAGGAGCAGTCGGTGTCGGTTGTGTAGCATCCATAGCAGAATGTAGTCCGCAGCGAATGAAGAGAGATTTAGGAGAACGTCATTGGAATTCAAAGGGGTTTGGCAGGAATGAAGAGTCTAATTCGAACCAAAAGTTCAGAGGCCGTATTTGTCCCTGATTGGCAACGCCTTTGGCGCAGTTCGGCTTGGCAAAACGTCGGCTTTATGATTTTCTCAGCTTTAGCGATCGGGCGACCTGTTTTTGAAATGTCGGCGCATAAAAGTCTAGTAGAAGGCCCGAACCGTCCTCCTTCCGACTTCAAACTCTCCTGAACCTTTTGCGTCCACCATGTCGAAGACCGTCAAGGATCTTACAGCCGGGACTGTTGGCGGCATTGCCCAGGTGCGTTCCTCATCGATAGCTCGTCGTGGATCGTGTTCAACGACATCAACTAGGTCCTCGTGGGACAGCCATTCGACATTGTCAAAGTGGTGAGTCAGTCACCCAAATTGGGCTGTGATACAGCTACATAGGACTCGGTCATGTAGAGGATGCAAACGGCACCTAAAGGGACCTACAGTGGCATGGTTCATTGTGCGGGAGGGATCCTCAAGAACGAGGGGCCATTGGCATTCTACAAGGTACGCCTTCGTTTGCTCCTTTTCTCCGGACTATAGCCTTAATACCTCAGCTTGTAGGGAACCTTGACACCCCTTCTAGGCATTGGTGTTTGCGTATCCATCCAGTTCGGTGCCCTCGAGTACGCCAAGCGGGTGTTTGCCGGCCAGAACTCTAGGCTCGGATTGGGAGGCGAAGGCGGAAAGACTCTTACTGGGCCACAACTGTTCTCTTCCGGTGTATTCGCCGGTCTTGCAAACAGTGTCGTCTCAGGTCCTGTAGAACACATCCGTATCCGTACGCCAACCCCCCTTTCTTTTGCCATCGTCGATCTAAACGTGTTCGCGTATAGGCCTGCAAACCCAATCCAACACAAAACCACTATACGCCGGACCATGGGATGCCATCAGAAAAATCTACACAGGACACGGTATAGCTGGGCTCTACAAGGGCCAAGTTGCGACCCTCGTCCGAGAAGCATCTGGCTACGGAATCTACTTCCTGGTGTACGAAAAGCTCGTCCAACGTGAAATGGCAACCAAGGGCATCAGGCGAGACCAGATCAGCCCTGTGAACCCCATTCTCTACGGTGCAGCCGCGGGTTACGCTGTGAGTGCTCGACTTTTGGCTATACACCACTCTCCTCTTCTGACATTTNGTTCCTTTTTTCTTTNCTTCTCGTAGCTCTGGGCTATCATTTACCCCATCGACATGATCAAATCCCGTATGCAAACCGACGGCTTCTCACCAGCCACCGGCCAGAAATACAAGTCAACATTGGACTGCGTTCGCACTGTTTGGCGGACGGAGGGTATCGGGGCCTTCACTCGCGGATTGGGCCCTACCTTGATTCGGTAAGCTATCATACCCTCCTTCCGATAAATTTTGTCGAAATGAATCGCTTGCTAACTGTCTTGTCTGTACAGATCGCCCTTCGCAAATGGTGCAACATTCCTCGGGTTTGAGATGGCTATGCGGGTGTTGGATAGACTCTAGACAGACGGGCGGAGGGTATTCCTGTTTATAACTATGATAGCACAGATGATACTGAACGACAAATTTATTGCTGAATCTAGAAAAATAGACTTACTATCCCTTACCTCGTGCGAGTGGTCCCTCGGCGACGCACTTGGGATCCAGTTCCTCGTAAGAGCGGCTCTGCTTTGCGTCGTATCCCAATTGACGGCGACCGCCAATTACCTCTGGAAGAATGAACTCTCCAGGCCGATAGTGCATTGTTCAAGTGACTGACGTCCAACGCAGCCGTTCCAACCAACTCCCTAAGAATCTTCGTTCATATTTACAATTGAAAGCGCCCAGTTGGCGCCCGTCACCAATCGCCTCCCCAGACACTTCCCAAGCCTCGGTCGAGAGCTTCGAGAATGGTACGGTACATCCGACGACTACTTAAAGTATAAATGTAGTAAAAAAAATTCGCTGGGGATGCAGATGCTTAAGCGGTAGTATAGCAGTATACTTACATAAATACATACGTGTACTCGACGTGTTCAGTGTTATATATATGACGAGTTGCAACGGTGACATGGTGGTGGTACTGAAGGTGAGGGCCAAAGTGAGCTTGAGATTGCCAGATTGATTGAGAAAAAAAAGTGCAGCGAAAATTGGGTGAAGTGTGAAGTGAGCGGGCGATTGCATGCGCGTGTGCAAGAAAATGGGTACGTTGAAGTTGAAGATGTTCATGCGCGTGAAGGGCAGATAGACTCATCAGGCCACCAAAAAAAATAGTATGGATAATAAGAAGGAAGAAACAAGATATTGAATGGTATACCTATGTATATGAAATGCAGTGGAAAATATTGGTAGGGGCAGTGAGTATCACAAGAAAGGGTGGTTGGTAACAATTGGGGGGNAGGTGGGGTGACTAAATGAAAGCGTAACACAAANNGGGTGGCAAAAGGCGGGAGACGGGGGGAAAGGTGTTGGTTGGTGGTTGGCCGGTCGGTTGGCAGTTGCAGGTACATTCAAGAAAAAGGAAAAAGAGATCGTATCATCGGAGAGAGAGAGAGAGAGGACTTCAGCCAGCCGAAATTCAATCAGGCCAACGCCAAGGACTACCGTCTCAGAGGTACCTGCCCGCTAACCGCTCTCTCCTTCTCCCACTTTACCCTTTCATCCCTGGCCTGCAGTGCGCATTTCACCCACCCCTCCATATCCACGTTGAGCTCTCTGTTCTTCTTCAACCATTCATGGTCCAACAGCTCTGCGTAGGAAGCGCGTTCATGCGGAACCTTTTGCATACACTTGGAGACCCAGTCGCGTGCAAGGCTAGAGTAGCCCACCCAGCGACCCTTTCCTTTGCCTTTCTTCCCTGACACACCAGGTGGCGGTGGGGACGGAGTGGCATTGCTTCCTCCAGGCGGTGAATACGCCTGTGTCGGTGCATCCCAAGACTTCCACGTTCTTGGCGGCAATTCTGGAGGAGGGCCATGCACAATTGCCGTAAGCTGTGCAAACACGTTCGAGTACGTCTCTGGTGGGTAGGGATAATGGCCTAGACCCATCTCAATCGTGCTCAGGCCCAATGACCACACATCCGAGGAGACGGTGTAGGTACCGTAAAGGTCACCCACACCATGGCCGACATCAGCACCAGCCGCGACCTGAGATTCGCCCTTGATCCGTTCAGGAGCCATGTAACTCTGACATCCGATATTGGTTTTTGCCATGCTTTTGTCAAGCTCGCCCGAGACACCAAAGTCGCAGAGTTTGACCTCGCCCTTGAGATTGACGAGGACGTTGGTGGGTTTAACATCCCGATGGATGATATTGAGTTCATCTTTGAGGAACTTGAGCCCTCGGACCATGGCACCGACAATACGCCCGAGAACGGGTTCAGGGATGCCGCCGCCTGCGTAGAAGGAGTTGGTATTTGGGGAAGAGAAATCGTCGTTGTAGATATCGTCGTCAGGTTCCACTGTTGAACCTTCTTCGGGTTGGAAAGTTGATGTTGTTGGAGAGTGGTACTCGGAGTCGGGAGAGGAATTAGCAGAGTGGGAGCGTTCAGCATCTTCTACAGTGTCAAATTGCGGTGGCCGGGGTGGGTAAGGGGAGACTTGGATGAGCTTGTCGAGAGAGCCGGCGTCCATGTACTCCATACAATAATATACGCAAGACTCGATGAAAAAGGCGCCGTAGAATTCTATGATCTCAGGGGCGACGGCTCTATGAAGGACATCGAGTTCCATTATGATGGCATTGAGTTTGGCTTGGTCGAGTTCCAGACGGATTTCCTAACAGACAATTAGAACGGGTCTGGGAACAGGGGGAAAAGGGTTTACCTTCATGGCCATGGCAACGTTGGTCGGCTTGTGCAAGACCTTCTTGACGGTGCCATAATTGCCCTTGCCCAGCTCTTCATCGAGCTGGAGCTGTTCCATGTTAATGGCAAAGCTGGCCCCACTTGAGAAATTAACGCCGCTGGCATGGAGGATGGCCTTGCCGCTAAAGTTGAGGGCTCCCGAGGGGTCTACGATCTTGCTAAAGTTGCTGAAGGGGGAGGAAAAGGTAGTGGACGAAGGGGGTTTCCGGAGAGGGGGCGGTGCAATGGGACGCCCAGCACCGAGACCAGCAGCTGCCGCAGAGGACGTGGAGGGGGGTTCCGGGACAAGGGTGGGATCGATGTCGCGGAGGGAGAAGGCGGGCTTCTGTCTGCGGGCAGCCATACCGCCGAGGGCGGCGGGGCGGGTCGGGAGACGGGCCACAGGCGAGGGCTGGCCGGAGGGGGGGTGCATGTGGAAGACGGTGGAAACGGTCT